>JALMGF010000181.1:1672500-1772979 GCA_023333645.1 Sceloporus occidentalis | reverse complement strand
CTTATATACATATATATACTTATATACATATATATAAACATATACTTATATATATTATATATATATTAAAATTATATAAAATAAAGTCTATGCAGATGTCGTCTAAGGCAAAGTCGATTTTGTGCTAAGAAAGTTTTCTTAATTTGCATATATACACATATATATATATTTATAAAATTAAATAAAAAATATTTATAGATAATTGCATATATATATAAATATACATATATATATATATATATATATTTATATATATATGTAGTAATAAGCAGCCTTCATATCCTTTAAACATAGTATTGTTTAAATGTATAGAAAATCTGTAATCTACCAGTGATGCATTCATTTATTCCAGAAAACCTTCCTAGCTTCTTCAAAAGGTGCATAAAGTAGGTTTGAGGTTGTGGCAGTAGAAGTTACAGTGTAGCAAGCTCTAGATGCAGTCCTAAGTACGTTCTCCTAACACATTGTTATCATCAGCACCAAAGAATGCACCTGCTAAGCCATGCAGTAGCTGTCATCCAAGAAGGAAAATACCTTTTTCTTTGGTCCAGGCTCTCTGCGATCTGAAAGGTATTTCCCAAGTTTAAAGATGCCCACGATGGGACCGAAGCGCAGGCCAGCCGGGATGCAGTTGTCTGCGCTGACGCTGTTGGCAGGAGCCCTGTTTGTGTGCATGCTGCCGTGGAAGTGACCAGTTAGGGACCGCTAGGACTTCAGTCAGTCAGTCAGTCAGAGCCAGAGAGAGAGCTGGAGAGAGGACACCACCACAGAGGCGAATCTCCGCCCGCAGAGTGACGCGCCGCTCTTTGCACGCCGGCTTTTCTATAGGTTCGGGAGGGCTACCCCTTGGCACGTTAATGCTCTAGGGCTCTGATTTTGGTGAGAGAGTTGAGCTGTTCCAGCAGCTGCCGAGATTCATCCAAGGGGGTCACATGGAGACTTTCCCTAACCCTCCTGCATAATCAGCTCCCATGAATGGTAACCAGACAATGGTTCAAGCGACCTTCCCATTCCTAAAAATCCAATTTGTCAAGGGCAAAGAAAAGACTCTGGTGAATCGAAGGTCTGGGGAAACCATTAATCCTCGGCATGTGGTATTGTCCCCTAGACAGTTACGATATTTTAAGTGACAAATACACTGTATAATTTCTTCATAAATTTCCCTTCTCCTCATTGTTCGCAGACAAACCAGTTTTGCAGAAGATCTGACAAATTTAAGTCTACTTGGTTGAGCCTTTTGAGGTTTAATATACTTCAAAGATTTTTAATTCTCTTCCCTTGGCTTTATTGCAAAAGGACTGTTTAACAAAGAGACCAGGAATGTTTGAGGACTTGTTAACTTCTATTGATTCCTGGCGTGTGCCAAACAAACCCTAGGCAGGTACTTGATGGGAAACACCAGAAAATACTTCCAACTTTTTTTCTTTAACCAGCAATCATTATTATACCAGGCACTTTCCTTAGACATTTTACAGTACACAACATCTAAGCAATGGTTTCCAGTGATCCTCACAACCTAGAACTGGGTGGACAACTACAACTCCCATCATCCTCGCCAATTCTTATGAGGTATAGTCGTTGGAAACAATAGTTTTTCTTCTACAGAACAGCTCTCACTGTGTCCTTGAAAACTTCAGCCACCTAGGAGCTCTAGTATATTAATACAGGGATGTCACATTATTATTATTATTATTATTATTATTATTATTATTATTATTATTATTATTATTATTGATGGTCATATGTGTCTATGTTTTAAATGATACATTGTAACACGAGTATCTGTCTCTATGGTGTGTACTATGGGCTACTCAGCAGCGGTATATACGGTGCAAGGTGTTAAACAACAGATCGAGGAAGGGGTTAACACTAAGAAAGTAATTGTTCAATTGATTATTAATTCAGATGGATATAGGGATATATAGGTAGGGCGATGTCTGTTCATATAAATAAAAACAAAACGATACAAAACTGAGTTTCAAATTAGTGTAGCTAGGGATAGATGGATAGATAGATAGATAGATAGATGGATAGATAGATAGATAGATAGATAGATAGATAGATAGATAGATAGATAGATAGATAGATAGATAGATAGAATTGTATTTTTATATTATTATTATTATATATATATAATTATTTCTTTATGAGTAATATCCTCATTCCGACGAATAAATAAATATATAGTGATACGGGATTCCATGGCATTATTTCCTCATTCCTGGCATTACAATATAATGTTTAAGAATAGAGACCAAGTTGCCTAAAATATTATATTGTGAAACAATATCAAGGTGTCTAACGCCAGAAAAAAGGGGAAAAAAAGGGTTGGCTAGTTTGTTAATTTGGAGGTTAGTTCGTAAAGGAATATTATCAATATATATTGTCACTATATACCTGTCCCCATCTAATAATAATGATAATAAAAAATAACTATACGATAGGCTTTTGCCTAAACACAGGCGGTTTTTTGAGCTGTCCATGGGCTGTCTAATGTATACTAATATGGATCCGTCTACCCTGAGAAATTAGATAAACCACTATAGCCCATCTTAACTTTCCTGTATAGTTATAGAACACTTTAGAAATAAAAGACATTGAATTGTCTTGTTCATAATACTCAGACCTGAAAAGAAAAAAAATGGAAAAAAAAGATGACCCCTTTGAATGGTATATAGAGTGAGAGAAAGAAGAAGAACAAGAAGTTGTGGGTAATAAATTTAAGCCATGAGCATGTTCTTATAACCTCTGGCCTGACGGTTCTAAAATGACACAGTTAAAATTACAAGTGAAGAGGTAAAGGGATCAGTGGCTAAAGGTGTCCAGCCGCTTTATTTGGGAAGAGTCTCCATCAGTCCTTAATGTGTCAAAAGGCGTGAACGACACGCGAACAATTTTATCAAAAGGATCATGTTAAGAGAGACTGCAGGGAAAGTTATTTATTAATATGGCCAATTGTGACTGGTTCCCATCCACTAAGAAAAGAAAAGGGCTACTCTGGAACCATTCACACCAGCTAGCCAATTTTTATTCTGTCCTGTGGCTCGGAGTTGAAGTTCTCCAAGTGAAATAAATTGTCCACAAAAGAGGAAAAGAAACACATTTTCTTTCATTTATCCTTCCCTTAAAAAAGCAAGGGGTGAAACCAATCTAATGTGCCCAGTGGAGCAGGGTATAGCATGAAAGACTGGGTGTTAAAAGTAAAAGCAGTGTTTGGAGCAAATGGGATGGAAAATTAAATGAAATTAAATAGCCTGAACGATCGTATTGTCCCTTATTAAAAAGACACATTAATTACATGGTTTCAGCTTTATTTAAGGACAATGTTTGGACTCAATCAAAACATTCCTCTGTGCGTTTTATAGACTCCAACCAGCTTTATGGAACTCTCCTTAACAGAAGTAAACTTCTGCACAAAGATGACTTTGAAGAAAGTTTTCATATATTTATTTATTAGCTAAGAGGTTTTTTGTGTGCCAAGCTCTGAACTGCCCAAGGCACTAAATAACATTTTGGTACAGTGTCCTTTTTTATTTTAACAGGTTGCCCCATAATGAGGCATAACAGAGGTTATCTACAGAACCACAGTTGGACAAAGCAATATCCCACCAGGGCCACCAATTCAAACAATAATATCCTCCAGCTCAGAGAGGGTTCAATATAACTTGAAAACCATAGTCAGTGTGTCTGCTGGGCAACCTAACTAATGCTTCATTCAATGGTGGGCTCATTCGACTTTTTTGATGAATTCATTTAGGAAGAAGAAAATAACCACACATGATCAGTCTGGTTTCATTTTTGATAAACCATAGGTGGATTATTAATCAAAATAATTCATGTATACAATTATTTCATTTACATGCAAGATTCAATTATTTTTCATAAATTAAGAGGGATCTAGATACATTGAACTGTTAACCTTCTGAATATGATCTTCTTATAATATATGTCTTGATAGAAAGATCTACCAAAAAAAAATCCTCATTTTTTTTTCCACTCAGTGGTTAATAAAGGATATAACACAATATTAATTAAATAAATATTGTGTTTTGACTTTTCTTTGAAACCAGCTGTGTGAGTGTTTGTGGCGGGGGGCTGGGGGCTATGAAGTTAAGGTCTTTGTTTAGTTAGCGTGTCCTGACCAACTGTGCAGGGTATAAGGGGTGGCGGGTGGGACAAGATGCCTGCCTTTGAATAGTAATTAAGATTCTATGGGAAACCTAACAGATGACATGATTGCAATTGGAAAATGTTTATTATGAATCCCAAATCGCAGTTGTGATCACGCAAAAGGATACAGTTGCAAAAGATAAAACATTTATTTTAACTGGATGGGGAGCAAAAAAATGCTATTTTGGAGCTTCTATAGAAAATTCCCTTTTTAACTGGGTTCTTTCGCTTGACATGGTACAAATAAAAGTCACTGAGTTGGTAACTGAATTGATATGTTTCGGTGTGTCTTATAAATTCATACCTTTTCTCCCCACATCGCCATAGAATAAGCCACTCACTCAATTCGATTTTCCTTGCTACTGGGCACATTTAAGGCAAAGTCTATTTGTGAAGTTCATTTCTAGGCAAATGTATTCAAGAAGTGATTGGGATGAATAGGACCGTGTGTCAGCCGCCCCTAATTGGGATTAAAGCACTTAGAAGCATATGCAGAGAGTGACAGAAATTCTCAGATTGTTTTGTGGAAACCTTCCACCCGCTTGGACACTCCTCTAGAAGGGACTTTTAGGAAGGTTTGTGTTAAAGAGCACTCTAAACAATAATGAGGCCACTGAAAATGAGCAGATTAATGTCTCTCTGTGGGACTGCCATCAAAGAGCAAGGACTCCTGACAGATTCCCAGACCAGAGAAAGATGGAAGCGGTTCAGAGGGACCCGGCTACAGAGAACATCTGAGACAACATCAGTTAATATCAAACACCAGAAGAAGACATCTTAACTCCCTCTCCAGTAAAAACCTACACGCGATCATTGAACATACTGTAATGTGTTTCACAAATAATAGTAATAATAATAATAATAATACTAATAATAATGATATAACTCCCTCTAAGCCCTTATATGGACCATGGGATTTTTTGTGTGTTTGTGATTGTGTGTAGCTCACAATTCATAATAAGGATTATAATAATAACACCCTCTAAGCAGTTATATGGCCCATGGGATATTTTTGGTGTGCTTGTAATTGTCTGTAGAGCACAATTAATAATAATAATAATAATAATAATAACTCCTCTCGATGGCCTTATATTGTGTGTTTGTAGTTGTGTGCAGTTCACAATTAATAGTATAATAATAATAATGACTCCCTCCAAGCCCTTTTGTGGACCCGGGGATGTTTTGTGATTGTGTGTCCTTTTCTTGTATGTTTGTAAAAACCTAAACATATAGGAGATTTTTTGTGCGGTTTGTTAATTTTTTCAGCAGTTGTAGTTCGTGTCCTTGTGTATGCGTGTTGTTTGTGAGTTTTCATTATGTGGATTCTGTCGATATGCTTTTGAAAGTTTGTAAGTGCGTGATTTATATTCGTGTCGATCTGGGTTCATGTGTGCGTGGGATGGTGATCGGTTTATTTTTATGCTTTCAATCCGTGTCCTTGTGTTTGTCAGTATGTGGTTTTGTATTTTCAGTATTTGCTGACAAAATTATTTTCTGGTAAGATGATTCACACAGGGAACAAAAACTTTGTAACTTTACATTTACATTGGGTGTTCTGATTACAGAAGCAATTGAAAGTTGGTAAGTAGAGACAGCATTGTTATTCTTTCATGGGCAGTCAATAATCCCAAAAATAGGGATCTAGATTCGACCTAAAGAGGTCTCCAATGGCTATATTTTGTATCTCCGAAGCTATAATATATAATGTTTGTACATTAAAGCCTGCAAAACTTGTGTTTATCCCCAACCAACCACCTCCTGCCCTGTTCTGGTGTCAACACCACATTGCACAAAACATGACAAAGGTCAGGGGACTCTAGGAACCTCTTTCCATGTTAGCAATTAACTTTCACAAATTCGAGGGGGCATTGGATTCATGCTGATACGAGCCACTTTTCCTTCTGCTAAAGCATTATGCAGTTTTCCATTTCCCTGGGAAGGCAGCAGATGTGATCTGCATTCTGCTCCTCTCCACAGATTTGCAAGTAAGGGATCAATGTACATATCTAAAGCAACTCAATTTCACCCTATTTCTGTGCTAGAATCAGACAAGGCAGGGTCCTGTTGACCCAGATATAAAGTCATTTCTCAATCATTTTCTGGATTTTATGGTAAGAGAGTTACATACCAAGTCCAAGGTCCTTAAACCCATTTCCTACCCCAGGAAGGAACCCTTTTGTAAATTCATCTGGTTTCCAAAAGGAGATAAGACTCTAAACCAGATAACATATAGTCTATGCAGGATTATTAAATTGACTGATCAGAACATGAGGACTTACAACAGACATGGTGTGTGTTGGGGGTATCTAATATCTTAGAATGTAAGTGGGGCATCAGAGGATGGAAAAATAACAGATCAATAATAGAGCAGAAACTAATGTGCTACATTATACTGTTAGCATGTATGTTATATTTAAGATAGACTTTATGTATAGAGTTTATGTTTTGAGTGTTATTATTATAGCACAAACAACACAACACACACATGAACTCAGTATAAAAGTTTTGATAGGGAAGATTCAAAGGTAATATTCAAAATGCTGATACTCATGGGATAGAAGCTGGGATGACTGGATCCCCGCCACCACAACTGGAACCATCAAGGTGAAATGACAACCAAAAATCCAACATGCATTGTTTTTATTTTTCAATATCGTAGTTAATGGGTTAATGAAATCATTTTCTGGATTTTATGGTAAGAGAGTTACATACCAAGTCCAAGGTCCTTAAACCCATTTCCTACCCCAGGAAGGAACCCTTTTGTAAATTACCTCTGCTATATGGAATTGGAAATAATAAGTTGCTGATGAAGTTAACATATACTTAAAGTATGTTCCAAATGTATTTTAAGCGATTGCTGCTAACAGGTGATGTTGAGTTGGGTTTTTTGTGCCCTGGGAAAAAAAATAACCTGTAACTGAAACTCAGTTAAAGCCACATATCCTCAGTTTCCAGTTCCTTGTATTTTGGGTTGCAGAATATTAGAGCAAACGGCTAAAAGCCTTGATCAAAAATCTATAATTAAAATATTGAATATAGATCGCCTTTTAAAATAATAATAATAATAATTTCACATCATTTTGAAGATAAGACGGCATTTTGTCTGGTTCATTTATTTTATGATATGAAATATATATATATATATATATATATATATATATATATATATATATATATATATATATTTATTTATTTTTCTGAAATGTTCGCGAACATAGAATCTAGGTTCTCACAAGAAAGCGATTCACTTAAATCACGTCCTGCTGGTGACAGCGACAGACTTATCACGGATCTGAAGCTGTAAGGCAGGTCCTCAGTTCTCATTAAGCAGAATGAGAAGCCTCTTGCCTTTAAAGTCTATGCCCCACCATAAAGACCCGTTGGAATAAATCTGGTTGCACTTGTTGAATGGACACATTGAAGGGTTATTGTAAAGCCAGCAAAGCTCTGTTACTAACCCAGCATTCAGCCTTTCGTCAGCACCCCTGACAGCTCCCTACACACTAAATAATGTCTATTCACACACTCACTAACCGCAGTTGTCTATCTGGGGTCTTACACAAACACGATGCCACCACTGGGGCACACAGTCAAGCACCTGGTTAATGGGTTAAAGAACTTTTAATTCACAAGGAGCTCCAGCATGCCGTTCCAAGGGGTAACGAAAATCTCAAGATTTGTGGATTGTTTAATGAGAATGTTTTAATTTTCTACTGATCCATGTTAAATTGAGTCTTAATATTAATACCCTCTACTTTGGGAGTGACATCTAATAAATATATATATATATATATATATATATATATATATATATATATATATATATATATATATATATATATATATATATACATACCTTTCTTCTTGACCAAAATAAAATCCCATTTATTTTTTACTACTGAAAATAATTATCTTCTGTGTTTGTAAATGGTTTATATTATAATTATATATACTGGTAACAATCAATAAGGACTAACCAGCAATTTCTTAAACCCCCTATTACCATAACTTAAACAAATTGTAAAAATATACAACACAAAAATTAAAGTTTATATAAATTAATTGGTTTCATGCATTGCAAATCATATCATGCAATACAAGGAATGTAATTTGTATTTCCAAGGTAAAACATCCAGTAAAGGGTGTATCGCATTGGATGAATCCCAGGAATAGCTCCAGTGACTAGTTAAGGACTTAGTGTAGGGATATATTGATTGGATCAGGCAGTGTGAGCATGGAATTGTATCCTTCAGTCTGGCTTGCCTGAGAATTCCTGGCTGTTAAACATCAGGGTAATGCTCATAGACTCCAGTCTGCAGCTGTTTCTACTGAATTGGGGGCACTGGAGCATATACACATTAACTGTGTGAATGCCAGAATGGAGGCTTGCCCTGCAAAGACACTGGTGCAAATTCATCTGGTTTCCAAAAGGAGATAAGACTCTAAACCAGATAACATATAGTCTATGCAGGATTATTAAATTGACTGATCAGAACATGAGGACTTACAACAGACATGGTGTGTGTTGGGGGTATCTAATATCTTAGAATGTAAGTGGGGCATCAGAGGATGGAAAAATAACAGATCAATAATAGAGCAGAAACTAATGTGCTACATTATACTGTTAGCATGTATGTTATATTTAAGATAGACTTTATGTATAGAGTTTATGTTTTGAGTGTTATTATTATAGCACAAACAACACAACACACACATGAACTCAGTATAAAAGTTTTGATAGGGAAGATTCAAAGGTAATATTCAAAATGCTGATACTCATGGGATAGAAGCTGGGATGACTGGATCCCCGCCACCACAACTGGAACCATCAAGGTGAAATGACAACCAAAAATCCAACATGCATTGTTTTTATTTTTCAATATCGTAGTTAATGGGTTAATGAAAACCATTAATTCAACTTGGACACAATTTTCCAGATTAGGTCACTAGTCAGTGTGTACAGCGTACATTTAGGGCATGCTGGCAACTTTGCATAAACCAAGAGCTTTTTTTCCTACAGTGTCTGTCACAATTATGAAAACTTAAACCACTTTACCCACAGCCAGTACAGTAGATTTGGAAATGCACCTCCAAGGACCTCTGTAAAAAATGTTGACATGCTTCAAGAACAAAAATGAAGTTCAATAGGCCCACATAATACAGTTGGATGTTGTGCCCTAAATAATGGAAAGAACCCAGAATAATAGAGGTTCTATAATAATCAAACGGACCAATGTTCAATCTAGGCACATGCCACTGGGTGTGTTTTGGTGAGGAGTGTGCCTTGCAAACACTTTGGTACATTTTGATTCCTCCTTTTTTTCTTGTACACATTGCACTCTTGAATGTGTAACACCTATTTATTGAATGTATTCCATTACAGCATGCACAGGAAATGTCACAGGGAAAGCTGGATCCCCAAACATCTGGATGTTGGTGTGTGCAGGGTGGTGTTGACCTTTTTTTTCCCTTTGAATGCTCCAAGATATGGAAGATATGGCCCTCCTATAGGTCTTTTGGTCAAGGAGGGAAGGAAAAAACCTTATATCCAACGGTAGGAGTGCAGCTCCAGAAAATTATCGAAAACTACTGTGGCCTTATGATAGCATACAATCATCCTCACTTTCTTCACAGACAATGAAAAGCACAATACCTTAGATTAAAATAAAAAAATATATATTTCCATGTCAACATGTGACTGCTCATTCTGTAGCAATAAGGACTCTTTCATTTTTTTTCCTTTCTTTTCTGGCATATAGCCAACTTTTCCAGTTTCTGTTAGATCTCCAATGGGGCAGCCCTCCCCTTTACAGTAAGGAAAGTTCTGGAACACACATTTTATAGTAAGTGTCCATATATTATCACTTTCTTGTCATTTCCAAATCAAATCACTTAAGTAGAAATTATGCAAGAAACTATTCCTGAGTTCTGAGATCTTACCGATGTTTATTCTCTTAATAGTCATATTACTGGATACAGAATACAATTTTCATGTTCATTCCACAGTTCACAGTCTAATGTATGCTCTTTGATGTGATGGTCTCTTCAGCTGCTGTGCAGCAAAGCCCTCTGGCAGCTGCAGACTACAGTTACATATAAACGTAGTAGTCACTCTGTAACATGACAGGATAGGTTTAGATGGAAGGCACTGTAATAATGACATGTTCACAGACCCTACCATACCTCCACGCTAGACCTAATAATGCACAACATCAGTGCTCCTCAACTGGAAGCCTACACGGTTAGTGTGGTGCTTAAGGGTATTTGTACTCTCATCTAACCATAAGTAATTATATAATTAAATAAGTAAATATATCTTCATATACGCCCCCCAAACAGTTTAAGGGCCTCTTAATTAAATAATGAAGTACTTAGGACTAGTACATAGGATTTCCCCATTTCATACCTCCATTTGTCCCTTGTGCCATAATATTCCTTCCATAAATGAAAATCATTATATTTTCTTTCAAAAAGTAGATAAATATGATTGTCGCTTCTTTGAAACATGAAATTCATTTGTCAAGAATCTCAGTTTGCACTGTATTTTGCCCTAGTGTAAATGTGAGCCCTAATGTGGACCTCTTTGCTCACTGTTCATAGATGAATACTAGCTGCCCCTCATTAAGGAGGCCCACAAAGGCTGTTCCTGAAAGAGTAGAAAGGCAGACTGAAAAAATTCAAGCAAATGATTGAACTGTGAAGTCTCAGAGACCTTACCATTGTGGGAAAAAGTCTGTGCATGGTCCGCATTGGCCACATTCATCTGAGCCGTCATATGGAGCTGCAAATTACTTAACCAACTTTGCTGAGAATCTCCTTTGTGTGCATATGACTCTAAGACACATGGCAAATGGCTCTTCATGGAACTCAATGTTTAACTTTTACTCTCTTCCCCTCTAGGGGAGTGGGACATTTGACAAAGGAAGCCAGGACTTGCCCCAGCAACCCGAGTGCACCCACAGGATTTTCCGCAGCACCCAGGATTTTCTCAGATTGCATTTACAGTGGCCACTTCTGAGAGTCTTGTGTCTCCTCTCAGTCAGGGCTCCTCTTGTCCTAACAAACACACTCTCTCTCCCCTCATTAACTAACTTTATCTCTCCCCTCTCTCCTCTTTTTTAATATTTTCCCCCCTTTTGCTTATCTTTCATTACTTCACCCTTCTCACTATCTTTCCCTTTTCTCCTCATCTCTCCTGACCTAGTTCATGTCATATCCCCACACTCAGCATCAATAATCGACAGTAGCATCGGGAGGGAGCAGTGAAACATGAGGTCTGACAGGTCTCAGAGCCAAAGACTCAATGGAACAGATTCCAGGGCTTCCCGATGCCACTGCAGAGACTATGTTGGACTAATTTATGCATGCTCGAGGAAAGTCCACTTATCCTGTGGTGTCATGACGTGCTATTTTGCTCTTTCACAGGGTTACACCTACCTGTTAGAGGAATGCACTAGCTATGGGGTTAGGCAATGCAGTTTTTTTCATGGCATCTCCACTTCTTTTTTCCTGCAGTAACATTTTTTTAAATACCAGTCTTAGGGCTGGGGCCTTAATTGGCTTACTTATGTATTTATTCTCACATGCATTCACTAAGCTTCATTATTTTTTTGAGTATATGTTTTTTTTTACTTTTTTGTTACTGGAAATGGTCTGGGTTCCAAGGCTTAAAGTCTGAAGGTGATGACTTTTTTGGTTGGTTTGTCCACCACTCTTTGTTGGTTCTCACAGTGACACATCCTTGAGGGGAGCCAGTAAAGCCAAAGGGTTTGTAGGGGTCCCCATGGAATACCCAAGCCTCCCTCTGTATTGTGCATGACTGAGCACTGCTAACAAGGGGAGCCAAAGACCATAACCGTCCTGCATGCCTTCTAGCACTGAGCATGAGTTTGGTACAGAACATAATCAAATATATATATTTATTTTTTCAACAAAAATGTGTTTTAATTTGAGGTGCAACTTTAAAAAACAAAACAAAAAGTATGTCTGTAATTGTTGATTCCCTTGAGCGTAGAAAATTTGCTTTGCATTTCCGACCTAGACTACCCTTGCGTGTGCCTAGCCTGATATGTTGATTTTCATCTGTAATGGCAACAGTAAGCTAAACTCTAAAACGTTCCAGAGCAGAGATTAACCACAGGCAGATTTTTTTAAGCACTGCCCTCATAACTTTTTTGTATGTATATAAATTTGACACAAAGATGATACATTATTTACATACCAAATATCGAAATTGAAAACAACATGAAACTAAGATTCAACTGAAAATCAAGTAAACTACATCTATTCTGGTATTTGTGTTTTGTTCCTGAATTTACCAATGCCGGCCTTATTTCTGAATCATTGAGGCTGTTGACATTCCAAACTGACTCAACTGTTCCTTGAAAGTCTTTATAATCCTTTACAACCATAACTGGGCTAACTGCACACCCTAAAAATAAATGATAAAAAAAAGTGGCAGACTAGCTGTATCACCCATTTAACTGGCAAAGACTTTGGGAAAATGTAGTCATCATCTTTAGTTTCAGAGGTTTCCTAGCAGTGTTAATTATGTAGCTACATGAATTTGTAACACAGTCACACAGACTACTGTAAATGCTTAGAAACTTTATTCAGCAAGCCATTGTGGATTTTTTTTTGTTTGTTTTTGGTTTTTTTTATTCACTGTGAGAATCGCCCCAGGAGCTGCAATGGGATCCAGTTTTAACTAATACAATAATGCAATATCGCTAGCAGTAATGTGGCCACTGATCTTTGCTTCATATGGACTGACCCTCCAGTTCATTTTGGTAGCACACAACCCATAACACTTTGGGAGAAGCACCTTCAGTCACATTCTCTTTGTCACTCTTAGCTGTAACAAGGAGCAACACATGATGCAAGTTAGAAGATGGTCACAGCAATTACTCTTTCAGAGTTGAGACAAAGAGATTGAATTCTACACGGTAATAAACATTTTTTTTTTTAAATGCATGTTACCATTGGTAGACAGCTGACTAATACCTTAGGTGCACTGTTGTCCTCTCGTTGCGCTCCACACACTGGTGTTTGGAGATGGTCTCAGAAGAGCTCACTTGCAAGGATGATAACACTTTGTTCTGGGTAAACACTCCACCCACAGAAGCACCAAGTCTACTGTCCTCCCCTTCAATGAGTTTCCTTCAAACATATTCAAAAGAAAAGGCTTTCATTGTTACAAATCTGCAAAGTATACCGATAAAAAAGACAGTATGTCCACCACAGAGGATCCATTGATTTGCTCAGTCAGGGCCTACTTTTCAGTTGCAGAAAACATGACATCACTTCACCCATGGGCTGGTGTGTTAAAAATATCTGAACCCGTCAGGGGCTGGAGAACAGGCTGGTCTAACTTCTTCAAGCCAAGCAGAGCTGATCTGGCCAGTGAGTCCACAGCCCTTACTAGGGTCACTTAATGTGAGGTAACGTAAGATGTAATGTATTGTGGCAATATAAAGCCCCAGGGAGATGTTTTGTGTAGATATTATGCATTGATAAGGTGCAAATTATGTGTATGGGTCCCTTTGGTGAAGCATTTAGAGAGTAGGGTGGGCCAAAATCCAGTTTTTGCAATAGACTGGATGTCTGCATAACCCAGTTCTGGATCCTTATGTAGCTTGCAACAAGTACAGGTAATGCACATTTAAACTCCCTCAAGGAACAGATATGGGAAGAATGTTGAAGGGAGAGGAAATTTCCATGTGCTCCCATGGCCATGAAAAGACGAACCCTGAGCTAAGTGTAGATTTACCTTCCTGGACCTATTTGTATTGTCTCTGGAGGTTTTCCAGAGTTTGGTTTAGCTGGGTCTGGCAAGGACATATTAGTTAGTAGATAGTTGGACTGGCCCATCAAAGTCGGCAGAGTCTAACCAGACAGTGCGCCAACTGCAAGTTAGGCTTAATTTTTATGAATTTTCTTTAGTTTTTCTTTGTGTGCATATATGTGTATGTGTGTGTTAAGAAAGAGAGAAAGAGAGATTGCATGAGGGGGATGGCACTTGGCTGTACTTTCCCCCAGGACCAAAGTTTGCAAGCTCTACTACCCTTGCCAATACCATGATCTGACCTGTATGTGGCTATCTCAATATCCAATGCCATCTTCACACTTAGTAAATTCTGATATTCCCGCATGTGTAAAGCAATCTTCTCCTTCAGTGACTTCAAGTCCTCTTCCAACGTTCTTATTTTCTCCTGCAATGTTTATGGACAATGAGAAAAGAATGCATATTGCAAACACCTAATACACAGTTATTATTAGTAGTATTATTATTGTATATGGGTCATCCATGTCCATCTGCATGTGGGCAGTTACTATGTGGCAGGCTGACTACCCACCTGTAATTCTTCTATCTCATTCCTGTTCTTTCCTTGAGTTTCTTTAACTTGAGCTTCCAAACTGGCATTTCTGTTCTTGAGCGATTCAAACTCCAATTCTTTGCTTTTAATCTACAATGCAAAAGTAATAATTAAAACATATTCTATCTATGTAGATAGACAGGCAACATATAGCATGATGCAATGCATGCCAAACACAAGTGGTTTTAAAGGATAAGTCATTTTTACATGGAGTAAATAGTTTACTTAGATTATTTCAGTTGAACAAATACATTTTATCCATATTTACTAAAATTAATACAAATGTAACATAAATATCAATTTCATCCACTACGTTACCAATTCTAAGTCATCCAAGTCCTTCATGCAGCACAGCACAAGTATCTGTCCTGGTGCAGGGAGGCCATCACTTTTACCTGTGGGTTCTGAGATAATTTCAGGGGACAGTCACCAAAGTGGGCTGTCATTTGTCCCTGGAAATGTCTCCTGAATGTCTGAAGTCTAGAGGTAAATTATATTTCAAAAATGATATGCTATTTTGATTATAAATGATATGCTATTTGATATTATATATATATATATATTTTTTATTATTTTTTTTTAAGGTAAGATCATTTCAAGTATTGTGTTGTTAAGTTATATGGGGATATCCAAATTATATGGGGAGATCCACAATTAATACCATACTAAGGGCCTCTGGCAGCTGTTGTGGACTACAATGCATATTATTCAGCTAAGGATGCTGAGAGTTATAGTTATCCCAATTTACGGATGAGCCTTAAGTTTTCTCGTCCTCCTCTTGTTGCTCCCCCCCCCCGCCCCCCGCTACTTGCAGTTTACATCCCAGTATGAGAGAGGCAAACATTAGCCCCGAGTGTCTGCGTTCCTATTGCAGCTACGTCGCCAGTCACATCCCCTGCATTAATGATCACAGCCCGGATCCCATGCGAAGTGACACTGCTCGCAGGCCTATCCCAGCCCCACTTACGCTTCTCTTGCAGTTTGCCATGTCTCCTCGGTAATGTCTCACTCTTTCCACATGTTTTGTAGAAGCTTGACTGAAGTCAACAAATTTGCTTTTGTACCACTCGTCCATCTCCTAAGGGCAAGGGGGGGGGGGGGGACACGGCCAAAAAGAGAATGCAGATGAGTCACGTCAAGTCTCCAAGAGCCACGGAACACCAGGCTACTTAATTAACTACTGTCTAATGAACTGAGTAACAAAAGATCGTTCCTCAGGCTGGCACTGCAGGGGTTAAAACACTGCGCGCATCATCAGACTATGTGAATTGTCACAAATGTCCACTGGCAACATTCGGATTTAGAATATATATATATACGTATATATATCTATTTATTTATTTATATATGTTAAACAATCTTTTACGTTGCCAGACATATTTGTTAAGTAGCAACTGACATATATAATTCGCTATTCCCGTACAGGATGAGCTCTAATTTTAACCTGCAGGTTCTTGGCTGCAATTTCTTCATATTCTGTCTGAATGTCCCTTAGAGCAGCAGCGAAGTCTGGGATGGAGAATGAGAGATCACAGGAGGCGGTCAGATTGTAGATGCGCTTCATCAGTTCTTCAGTCTCCTGGATTGACAGATACAAGATACTCAGTGTAAAGCCGTAGCGCAGTGAACACTTAAAGGTAAATTGACGATACAACCGCTAGTCCCATTACCTCCCCGTGAACTCTCAGTAAGAAGGCAATCTCTGCTTCCAGGGTCTCCAGCTGTTTTTCTAGTGATATTCGAGCTGCAGTGGCTGCATCCACATCCTGCAAGCCAGGAAAGCAATCGTTATTGGGGGGGGGGAGTTGTAGTTCATACCTTTGGCAGATCCCATAAAGCTTGTTGGGATATATTCTTAGAGGCACCACTTAAGAGATATTGGGACAAAGCCATATGTTTTGAGCAGAGCGAGTTCTCCAACAGAATGGCTCCAGATGTGCCTTCATAACTACTGACCAGTGCTTTTGCTCTAGCTCCAGACAAACAATTAGGCAGTGTCTGTTGCAAACATCACCAATGTTAATTCAAAAGGTTTATATACCACAATGAAACAATAGACCTTAAGCCAAAAAGAGCACCTGTTATTTGTTTTTTTGGGGAGCTCACCTTATCTAGAACTGAAAATGTTAAATCCAAGTTAATAAGTCTTGACCTTGAGGTGTTTGCAGCATGGGGCAGTGTCTGGCACTTTTAATAGCTCCAGGCTCCTTATAGTCTGTAATAAGTAACTGTATTAGGCAGGAGGGGATGCTGCACTTTGCAGTTTGCCTATGGCATGTGTAAAGGAGGAGCAGTATGAAAAGTGCATGGAGGTGCTAACTAACTATCACTCTGCATTTGTCTTCAGGAATCGCGCAAATGTAACGATTTATCTTAATGCAGCGAGCTATGCTTTTATGTGCGTAATCTGTTTATAAGACAAGACACCTAAATAAGCAGGAGACCAGTTACTCAATGTTATACCTTGTAAATCGCCAATTAGACCCTATGGCCAGGAATGAGTTAACCCTGTAATTGCCATCAGACCCAGGATGTGGAATGTACGCGCTAAAGACAATCGGCACAAAGCGATTGTGTATAAAACAGACAGCTCCTTACAGGGCGGAAAGCTTCAAGGTCCCCTTCAGCTTTTTTCCTCCCCTCAACTGCTTCTTCGTAGTGCTTCTTTATAGCAGTGAGTTGGTCAGACGCTGATATCTTGGCAGCCACTGCTATGTCCTGTTACATAAACATAAGTTTATCCCCGAGAAAAAGAAAGCAATAGAGAAAGAAATAGAGAAAGAAAGAGGGGAAAAGAAATGTGTCCCATTTCGGCAATAAATGAATTTCTGATTAATTTTCACTAATAAAATAAGGACTTACAAGTAGTGATTGAGGAGTGTTTTACATGCGTTAAAATGTGCTAACGTTCCTAATGTCAGCAACGTTCCTTAAAAGAAATCTGTTGGTGGAGCTAACTAAAGCCGAGGAAAAAAGAAAAGAAAACAGGAAAAAAAAAAACCATAAGAAAGAAAGCGACAGGATCATGAATAGCGGTTGTCCCTATTACCCTTTGAAGTTTAGCCTGCTCTGCCTCCCGGCGCAGGTCCCGCAGTTGCTCCTCATACAGCGCACGCAGCGCAGACGGCCGGACACAGCGGCTGCGGAGCGCGTCCAGCTCCACCTGGGCGGTGGCGTTCTGTTGCTCCAGATCACGCACCTGCAAGAGCCCCGCAGACTCCCATCAGAGAGGGTTTGTAAGGCTCACCAGTCAACCTGATATTTCATTCAGCTACATCTTTCAATATAACTAGATTTTCATTGTCAGTGGCAACTAGATGTACGCATCCCTGATATATGAATCTACTAGTTAAAGCGCTATTAGCCGCCCAATGGAATTAACCACATATTGCGCTATGGTACAATGCATCTGGGCGCTTTACACTGCAAACGCTTTTATGTTAATTTAGTGGTTGGCATAGAAACAAACAATACAGACTGAATTCAAATAGGGCAGGAACTCACTAGGGGTTAACCCATAAAAGTATCTTCTTTAATTTATGGAGGTAATCATATGTCCTACTTTACCATATCATCAACTATTCTCACACAATCTAGAGGGGCACTTACCCTTTCGATGTACTTGGTCAATCGATCGTTGAGAACAATCATCTCCTTTTTCTCACTGCTTCTGGTGCTCAAGTACTCTTGGTTGGCTGCACTGGCGGCTTCCAGGTCCACCAGCTGCCCCACCACAGCCCCAAAACCAGAGGCCACCATACTGGGATTGAGAAAGAGAAAGATATTTTGTTCCTGATAGACACCTTGATGGCTATTGGGTCTACTCCTTGATGGGACACTTCTTCATGAATATGTAGACAAGCCATTCTGATCATCCATTATTATAAAACGATCCAGTCATTTTTTTCTTCAATGATTCAGATAATACAAGAATGAATAGAATATTTCCCTTACTTTATTTCAACTAACAGAAGGTGTAATATCAGGAGATTTTTTTAATAAAAGTATAATGCGAGTGTTTTGTTAACATAAATATCTCCATTAACTGATCATTTCCTTCTCCTGGTTACTACATCTACATTTTGTCAAAGGATGTTAATGTATCAATGGCAGAGCTAGATGACTCCAGATGTCACTCCTAGAAGTGCTCACAATAATACAGATATAAAAGATAATCACCGTTAAGGCCTGCTAACCTTTGAGACATTCGTCAACGTTACCTTCACATATTAACAACATATTAGTGTTAGTGAACGATCCACTGCACATATGGCTATGAATAAGTGGAAGGCGAGATTTAATTCATACACATTTAGAGCAGTAAGGTCTTTATGTTCCTATTACCAATTAACAAATGTTATGCATTAGTTTTCTCTCATATATATATATATATACATTTATTATGTATTGTATATATATATATATATATATATATATATAATTACAAATTGTGTATTTATGTAGTGTATATATTTTTTTCACATATTTATGTAGTATGTATAATGCATTTAATATATATTTATATAGAAAAATACACATTCATTGGGAGAACAGACAACAAAATCATATATTTCACTAAACAGCAGCAAACAAGAGCAGGCACATGTAATAAAGACTTCTTTACATTTCTTCAAAATAATTGTTATAACTAATGTTAAAGTGTCAATAAAACTATAAAATTATTGGTCGAAAATATACATCGAAATAGCTGCTTGTTGCTGATGCGTTATATCTCATGCGATGATACTGGTTTTAATTATTAAGCATAGTTCAGATAATCTCAGCTGTAGATTGCATATAATATTTCAAATTATTTTACTGACACCCAAATATTAAGCTTCCTATATTTTATATAGTAATTGGTGCCACCATGGGTTATGATATAGATGCTTAAACGTGAATGGTAAAATGAAAATCAAATGCAATTATATATCGTTTGTATAATTGGTTTATAACTGCATAGTGTCGGTACATTTGAGTAAAATTCATAAACTAATAACAAAATGAATCTAAATCCGAGTTTATTAAACGAAATATTCTAATCTTAAAAGTGAACATTTGCACTTGTACAAATGTTTGTATTTAATACTAGACTTTGCGCTGGTGTATATCACATGTAGATTCTGTCTTAAAATATTTCAGAATTAAATAATTACCAATTATGTAAAAACATGGGTACGATCCTCGCATTTTTTTGCTACAGATGGTTATGGAGAAAATATGCTTCATATGGTTGTGTGTTAAATTAATGAATATTTCGAATTAATTGAATTGGTTATATTTTAATTAATAAATTCTATTATATACCTTAAAACTGAACAACCCAACTAGTTAATGTGTTTGTAACTGTCTATCTACCTATGCACAAAATAACAAGAAGATTGTATATACAAACAATAATACTACTAAAATACTACTAGTACTAGTAAGAATAAATAATAATAAAATCTAGATGTAATATATATATATATATAGTAAAATATATCTAGTAAAAATATACCTATTTAGAATGTAATATAGCTTTAAGGTGATCTAGATTATTATTGTTATTATTATTAGCATTATTATTATTAGTATTATTATTATATGTAAAGTAATTATAAATACCGTAGGCCATAGTTCTTTATGTAGAACACTCGCAATAGAATATTCCAATAATAAGCATTTTGTACCAGATTTCCATATATAAGTATGGCACAATGCATGTTTTATTCGTTTGCTGAAAAAGCTTGTGAAAATATTAACAAAAAAAGAATGATCTCACGTTACATAGTATATTATTTTTAATATTGTCTTTGGTAAGGTAAATATACCCAGTAAGGTAAGGGACAAGTTTGTGACCACTGAGCACTCAATAAGATGGTAGAACTTGTGACGTGTTTGCTTTATGAATATGGAAAATATGTGGGCAAAATTCAGGATATACCTTGTCCAAAGTGGGTATTCCTATATAACCCCTTTTCAAGAGGGCTCTGTGCAAAAAATCACTTTTGACACCTCTAGCTTTGTATACATTTGTATTACTGATAATCTGCTAGTGTTATCAGCAAGTAGCACAATACCGTTTTCTATAATTAGTAAATAATAAAAATGATGTTTAATAATAAAAATAATGTATGTTAAAGGTATCTTCAATCGATGTTATACTGAGAGAGAAGTCCAATACCATCGCTATGAAGCTGGAAAATTGCACGTTTCTGTTATTTAAAAGGGTATTAGTAGGTCTCATTTAGATTGTAAACCTCATTACAAATAGCTGATTTATAGATCAGAAATTTTTTATTATAGATCACAGCCTTGTGGAATAAGATGACGCTATATTAAATAAATAAATAAATAAATAATAATAATAACGATTAGTCTAAGCTGATAAGGTTATCTGCTATACACATTTTCTAGTTAACTCAGAGAAACCTATAAACAGGAGTATAAACACATAGGGTGAATTAATAGCAGTTCCAGTGTGAAGTAGTGCATTCACTGAAGCAACCAAGGGAATGTTACTTTCTGGTGACTGACCCCTTTTGCCACTTTGTTACAGAGCTGCTCTTTACACATAGCCCATGATGTTCCTCCCACTATCTCCCCAAGGGTGGATTTTGTTTTTTTTTTGTTCATAATACAGGGTAGGCCTGTTCAGTTTAATACAGAATAATACAGAGCAGTATATGGAATTCAGGTGTAGCTTGAATTTTATATACACAGTATAACCCATCAAATGTCCTTTTCAGCTCATCCTTGCACAATAGTTCAACCAAAAGCTATACATTCTGATGCAATGTATACAATATTTTAGCCTCTTGTTCATACTTCAATTATACACCCGAGTTTAGATTCTAGTAAAGGGGTCGGTAGTTGGAATAGCAGCTCTCCTTTACAGTAACCGAGGCTAGTGTCTGATGAAGGTATCCATATTCCTTCTCTGTGATTTACAACCAGATAACTGCTTGCTATCACACTCCCAGTGTGTAACTTTGTTTGAAGACCACATATATAAATTGTAAGTAATTTTTCAACTACTGCTGGTCATACCTGTGAAAGTAGGCAACTCATCGGTTAGCTGAGTATGATGGGAGTTGCAGCCCACTTTATGTAGATGCCTGCACTATATCTAGATTTCCATTACTTGATGGTCAATGGTGTTAAGCTTTAATATTACTAGTGATTACCTGCGGGGTCGGCGGGTGGCTGAGGCTGCCCTCCTGCCCACAGTGTACTCTTCGCAGGTCTCCCGACTGTAGCTTGCTGATCTTCTCTGCCTGGGAGGGGATGGGCTGCTGACCCTCAGTCTCACCACTGAGCTGCTGCCGAACTCATCAAAGTGCCGGCGGTAAGAAGAGATCCTCTCTGGGCTTGCACTCATCATCCTGGCCGGGTACTGAGAGCTGTCCCTGGTTCTGGACAGTAGTCCCAAGATCCTCGCCTAGTTCCTTCTTATAGTGCAGAGATAGTGACAGGGCAGATGTTAAGGAATGTGGCTTTTGAGATGCACTCCCTTCACTCCTGGGTGTTTAAAGTCACGATAACAGGACAAATTCCCAACAAGAGTAGTGATGCCAGGCATCTTGCAATGCATTGAAGCTGATTTAATAGCCCAGACGTGCAAAGCTTGAAAATAATGGAAAAAATGAACCACTGAGCATAGGCATCTACTCACATAATGAGATGTAATGCGAAGCCTGCGAGCATCTGCTGGATATAAAAAAAAAAAACCACAAAAATAATTATTCTTCAACAATTAACCCCTTATAAAGCTCGTAAGTATGTTGCCGTACTTTATGGTAGATGGCCAATAAAATAATGATATACATCTGAAAACGAACGAAACACTACTTGCTTGGGTGTAGTGTTTGTTGTACTATGCGAAAACTAAAGTTGACCAGCTCGAAAACATGGTGGCAGAATGTATAGAAACTGGATAAAAGTTGATAAGCTTAATAATACATACATTGTAACGATCAATCGCTATCGATATATCATCTATCTATCTATCTATCTATCTATCTATCTATCTATCTATCTATCTATCAATTTCATTTCTTTCATTTGTCTATATTATCAGTTATTAGAAAATGAATTCCTAAATTGAGGCTTTTCTAAATGCATTCAAATATTTTTATTTATAGATCATGTTTAATTGTGATGCACAAATGTGATGCCAAGATTATTTCTGATTACACACTACTATCCCAATAGTATTATATCCGTATTTGTTATATGTGTCAGGCTGTATTAACGGGCGAGAAATTTATCAAAGTTAATATAATAATAATAATACATTTGGGGTATTTCATTGAAAATCTTGTTTTATTTTTCAAGAGATGTAGAATGTACATTTATGCAAAGTGTATACACTCATCTAAAGTTAAAATAGTGGCATTAGTAAACGTAGAATAAATCACGGATATCGGGTTTTCTGAAATTTTCCTGAAAATCACAAATATGCATGGGTTTAACTTTGTAAATGCAACAGATTTAAGTATGAAATTACTTGGCTACAGAGACTATGAAAGCCAGGAGACAGAGAAGGTTCACGATATATGTTAAAACCATCGCTTTGGAAAAAATAAAATATACAGAAAGGGAGAATTATAACACTTACCCTTATTCTACAAATATTCAGTAATATCAATGTAAACCTCAAATGTTGCATACAAACTCACTGCAACATTAAGACATTGAATTTGGATACAATTTAACTAAATTGCAAAATCTCCAGAAACTTCTAGACAGACATACACAGACATATATATATATATATATATATATATATATATATATATATATATATATATATATATATATATATATATATATATATATATGAGTGCATTACACTGGATCTAAAGGCTCTCTAGCCAGTTTTAAAAAGACAAAACTATACCAACATATTTAAATAAGTTATTGATGTAAGGATAATGCAATAATAATTCACATAAGGCAGGTGAAGACTGAAACCCAAGTGAGGCCTTAAAAATTAAACTTAAAAAAACCCTCTTAACACTTTGGTTGCCATGGGTTTGTCCATTTAACTCATAGATTAGAATCAGGAATGGAGCATGGTTAATACAGAGGAGCTCAATGCCCTTATATCACACATGTAAGCAGGAGCCTCAGGCATGCTTATTAAAATTTCACTGCTGATGGCATCAGTGTGTACACACAAATCAGGTTAGAGCTAAAGCTTATAGCTTGTGCATGTTATAGCTATTTAATTGGTAATTAATACAGCTCTGTAGGGATAAATAATCTGCCAGGCCGGTTGTGTCTGCAGAAAGAAACATAAGAGTGATTTGTCTATGGTTAATTAATACAGTAAAGTACCCTAGAATACTCTGTGCCAATTATGGAAGAATTGTCTTCATTTACAAAACATACACCATAAATATATCCCAATTCAAATGGCTGCCCCCAGTGACACTAAGAATTCTAGACAAATACAACATAATGTCAAAAAAGATTCAATAAAATGACCACAGGACTGGGTCATTCTAGAATATGTATGTATGTATGTAAATATGTGTCTATGTATATTATGTAGCCTTTACTGTCCTTCCTTTACAGTTCTGACAACCTCCATAGTCTATTACCTGTGATGACTTGGCTATATTTAAAAATGTAAAAACAAAAAACACTTCCCATGAACAATTGCATATAAACCAAAAACTTCAGTTGCAATACTTTCAATTTCATGGTGTGGTGTGGGATTTTATTCTAATTGAATGGCAACCACCTTTTTAAAGCATTTTCCATCTGGAAACATGGGTAAAAATATCATGTAACACAACAGAACCAACAGGCCAATGGCCTAAGATTTTAATAGGAATATGATTTTGTATTGATTATTTTTACCCAAGGTTGTTAGGTGCCATGGAAAAGAATGCCACATACTAATTAGTTTATGCTTATAAAACATAGTGTTTTATAGATCACTTATAGTATATGCATGAAAAAAAATAAGGAAGGGCTGGAGAATGACCCCTTTGTAAAATCAAAATTGTTGTATGGAGAGGATCTGTAGATGATGAGGTAGGTTCATGAGTGTGCACTTGAATGGTGTGTATATGTCATAGTTACTTGGAGTGTCATTCCAAAAAAGGGACAAGTCTCCTAGACTTGTGACATAAGGACATATGCCTCTTTAGAGTTTAATGGACATTGAAAATGTGTGTAAAAAAAAATATATATATTTCTGAGTAGTAGATGTGAAAATAACCAGAGAAGGTGGGACTAGGCGTAGGTGAAGTTGGAGAACTATATGATTTTGGAAGTTTCCCCCAGAAGATCTGACGATGTACATTACCATTTTTTTTAGGTATATGAGGGATTTAGGTGAGGGTGCTACTATCAGTACTTTCTTTTTTCCAATGTATTTTTTTCTGTCTCAACCACATACAGTATATATCCACTACACAAGTTATTAGCAGGGTGATCTAAGATGTTAAGAAAATAAATTTCCCGGGAATTTTTACAGTTATAAAAACTTTGGCAAGAAAGTGCGTGTGGGGTCGAGCAATACTGAATTTCAACAGAAAATTATTAGATTTGATAAAGTAGGTGAAATAGCAGTAATACCAGTAATTGTTCAAATAAATCTTGAAAAATTTCAGAATGGACAAAATATGAAGGATTTTTTTTTGTCAGCATCCAAGATATGCCATTTAATAAATGCAAAGGAGATGTTTTTGTTCCATTTAATTTTTTTGATGTATTTTTTTTCCTATTTCTCAAACTTTTAATTAGGCCTCACATTTTCATCTTGGGTTGTAGACTGAACATTTAAAGTAACGTTGCCAGACTTTTTGAGAGGTCTGTTATTGTGGCATTTGATTTCATGAAAGCATTCTGCATGCAGTGGTCAATGTCAAAAGAGCTTTGTCTTAATGACAGGTGATGTTATGAGAATATGGATCCAATGGCAGCTGATGTCATGAAAAAGCTGTCTCTGTGGTAATGAATGGTTTGAAAGCGTAGTCTCTGTGGCAATGGATGATAGGCAAAAAAGCCGACTGTGGCAGGCGAGTGAGATTGCTATATCTTGGCATTTGAAATGACATGAACTCAGACTCTGTGCAGTTTAGCTTTGCATTTCTCTAATTAACATGATATAAAACTATTATCAGTATATATTAGTGAGCAATGTATAAGATATCTGTGCGGTCCTTAAGGACTGAAAGGACAAGGGAAGCAACATGGCATCATAAAGATAGGGAAAGGCAGTATGATGGGTTTATTCACTAAACCTTGAGGTAGTGCAAGTTATACTCATCCATTGTAGATTCATCAAAGATTGAACCATATTCATTATAAATTATAAAGTACAAAACTAGTGCTATATCCTAAAGAAGGGCTGAGCTTTCTTTGTTTAATTAAAAATGATAACGCTCAAGAAATCTCTAAAATGAGAGGGGAAAACACAATTTTAAAGGACAGAATAGAGATAATAGAGAATAGAGTTTTAGAGTTAGCTAGTTACCTATAACTCTATAGAGTGATTCCAATATTCATAATAGACTGCATTGCATCCTGGAGATAAATTTAAATCAATACTGCATAGCTTGACAATGAGAAAAAAGGGAAAAAACAGATATAGTCCACATTAATCAACATTACATAAAATGTATGGCTGCTGTTATCTCACTTTTCCTTCCATAGCAATCTGTGCTAGGATTGCCATCCTTTTCTTTAAAATAAACTTGTCTCCTCTCCTGCACTGAGCACAGCCCAATGAGTTTAGAAGATGCAAAGATCTCTTTATATGGTTTTAAGGCCGAATTCAGTATTAAGAAGCCATTTTGCATGAGGAACACAAACGTTTACTGTTCTTCTTACAATTCAGAGACAGCTAAAGATGAAGTGTGGTGCAGGAATATGGCTCTTTGGTACCATGTAGGGATGAGATATTATGATGTTGCAGGTGCCACAAATAAATATAGACACCAGGAGACATTGATCTATTTAAACATATTTATTTATGTTATTCTTACATAGACAAAATAGGCTAATGAACATTTGTGGACTAAAACTCCCATAGAGTAGTAGCTCTCAATATCATGTGGATCAGAGGTTGACATACTTGCGGATGTGTTTTTCTACCTATATTTTGTTTCTTTATCACAATTGTGGAATTTTACCCATTATTTGTGCCTTTTACTGTGTATTGCTAGCTTCATGGTCTACATGCGCAATCTTGTGTTGTATACAACCACATCTATTGGATAAATGTACTAAAAGGGGTGAAGCTACTAGGAAAATTATTTTGTTTCCATCACTTTTACTATTTATAAGATAGTCACCTAACTATATCAAAACTATGAAAACTGGATTGCCTTCCACAGGGAAAAATGAATCCCTATCACTGCAATTCAAAGCATGTTACTTAGACATGAGAATGAAAACAATGCAGTAAATTACAATACATGAAAAGCATATTTTCCATGTGTTCAGAAATCATGCAATATACATGTCCATAAGGCATTTCACAGCTCAACATTTTAACCATAAGGTGTGAATGAACCACAATTCCAACAAACTGTCGGGGCAGAATATTCTGTACCATCAGCCTTTCTAGCACCTTCATTTAAAAAAAATAAATATATATATATATATATATATATATATATATATATATATATATATATATATATTCCACCAACAAAAAAAGATATTCAACACAATGTTATAGTTCAGTTTTTGTGAAATGCAACATGATACATATTTTGTTTTTCTGTCCTGGTGATTTTTCTATTCTATATTTTCTCCGGTTTATTCAGCCCATAAGGGATTTTCTCTGGATTATTATAATGCATCACAGAGGAATCCTCTTAAACTCCATAGCCCAATGCAAAAGTTAGAACAGGACACATTATATTTTACAACAAATAAAAAACAGTCACTAGTTGAGTTGGACAGAAAGCTCTTAGCCAAATAGGGGTTGTGTGTATGGTCTATTGTTTTATTGATTTTTTATCTAGACTGGCCCTCCTTGCCATATTTCCAATGAGGATAATAGGTGTACTTGATAGACTGCCTTTAATATAAAAGATTCCATCTAACAAATAGACCTCTGACATCTCTGAAGATATATACTTTTTCTATACTGGCCTAGTATACTGAAGACTTCATCTTTAATATAATTTCTAACATCCATTACGAATTATTTTTCAAAAAAAAATATTATATATGTTATATTACATGCTATAACCAGCTATAAATGATTTATGTTATCAGACTATGATCTAAAGTGTGTTATATAATTTCATTTAAGTCTTGCATCTAATTACACTTTTTGAGAATGGGGGCTTGTAATTTTATTCTCTTTTCTCTACTCATATATTGTTTTGCTAATAGTATGGTATTCAGGGGTGTTCATTCATTTAGACATGTTTGGTTTTTAATACACATGCAATACATAAGGTTTTATTGCTTTACCATGAAGCAGTCTGTGCCCAGGGATTCTGTCTTATTCTGAAAGTGGGTTAAACAAGTGAGCATTGCATGCCTGGTTAGTATCTATGGAAAATGAGAGACGGGGACCACTATATCACAAGGCCCTCCTCTCCATCTGCCTCTTTCCCATTCTCCCTCTGGCGCTTGACATCAGCTGCAACATGCTTTTGAACATACCTATGGCACATTTGGGATCCTGCAGGGACCGTGCACACCGCGTGCAGCCTCAAGACCCACTAATCCTATACTCTAAGGAATAAAAACCATCTCTTTGAGGATTTGCAGAAGAGTTCGCCATTAACTGTTTCAGAATCACCTTTGAACATAATGAAATACTGCTACTTCATAAAGGGCAAGATCTACAAGTAACAATGGGTGTCATACATAAATGTAATCATTATAACCAGCGTTTGTGAAAACAATGACATTTGCCAGCATGTGTGAAAGCATCTCTCCTAACTAGTACTTGTAAAAGAATTTATTTTCTATTACCGTTACCTGTAAATTAATAATCATATATATATAACACAACTATCACAAACCCTACATTTTATAGTTGTGCTTGTTAAAAATCATGTCATTAAATTAACATATTAAGCATTAAGCTATTTATTTATGCTGAAATCAATGGCAGCCACCGATTCCTTTAAAAATAAGTTCTTGATACATCCCCATTGCAATTTTCTTTGTTTGGTTGCCAACGTGTGTACTAATTTCCAGAATTTAAAACATATGTAATGTGAAGTAGCCCTAAGTAACCATTTACTCGCAGCTCAGATTTTCTGATACATATCTTTAAATAAACATGTATACACATACTGTATGTACACCCCCATTCAAGTTTAGAATGCCCTTGTTTTTGAAAGAAAAGCACATTTTGTCCATTAAAATAATATAAAATTGATCAGAAATACAGTGAAGACGCCAGATTTTTTTATGGGATATGTGTGCAGAGGCCCTTTATTACTCCTTGGCGAATCCAAGTCTAAGATCAAAAAGCTGATTGTTCATTAGAAAACTCTTTTTGCAATTATGTCACCACAGCTATGACCTTGTTTTCCATGAAAATAGCAGACCCCAAACTTTTGAATGGTAGTGTCATTGTGTGTGAGAAGGGCCCTCAAAATATTTTAAAATCTAGAGTTGCCCTCAACCCCCGGAATGTGAATGTGTACATGTATATGAGTGAATATGTATGGTTATGTGCACATACATTGCATGACCGAACATATGTGGACACCTGATCATCACACTTGAGCTTGTTGGACATCCCATTCCAAAGGCACAGGCATTATTATGCCTCCTCTCTCTTTGGAAGGTAATAAACTGTGCCCATTCATCCAAAGGAGAATTTGTAAGGTCAGGTACTGCTGTTGGGTGAGAAGGCCTGGTTCGCAACCACTGTTCCAATTCATCCCAAAGATGATCAATGGGGTTAAGGTCAGGGCTCTGTGTAGGCCCCTCAGTTTCCTCCACACCAAACTCAAACCATGACTTTATGCACCTTGCTTTATGTACAGGGGCACAGTCATGCTGGATCAGGAAAAGGCCATCACCAAACTGGTGCCCAAAAGTTAGAAGGATACAATTGTCTAAATGTCTTTGTATGCTGTGGCATTAACATTAATATTTATAGGATTTAAGGCGCCTAACCAAACCCTGGAAAACAACACCAGACCATTATTCCCCCTCCATCATACTTTAGAGTTGGTACTTTGTATTCTGGTAGGTAGCATTCTCCTGCCATATTTTCACTGCTCCAGAGTCCAGCGGCCGTGTGCTTTACTCCAGCGGACTCATGGCATCGCACATAGTGATTTTCGGCTTGTATGCAGCTGCTTGGTCATGGAAACCCATTTCATGAAACTTCACGCAGAGTGATTGAGCTGACGTTGCTTTCAGAGGCAATTTGGGACTCTGTGGTGGGTGATACTACAAAGGACAAGCTATTTGCGCATGCTACACTGTTCAGCATGTAGCATCTTATCACAGTGATGCTTTTAAAATATTTCATCTTATAGTATATTGCCTCTCGAAGAAGAAGCGGTTTCTTCAAACAGGGGTGGTCAGAATTAGGGTGGTCAAATTACCTGTTGCTTATACCTTTTACCCTTGTTAGACATTTAATTTAAATTTGAAAGCTGAGATCTGTTGCACATCTAGCATTACCTAATCATCTTCATATCTTAAACTCCACCTTCATAATCCAATCCAGTGTCCCAAGCAGCATCCTCCAAAAAAGTGCGTATTAAAGTGGATTAAACAATATTAAAAATGACGCACAATTTAATATGCATTCTTTGAAATACATTGCTTGCCTTAGGGAGAAGCTGCAGCAGTAGAGCTGCAGTGTGCCTCTCTCATTTCTCTCCACTGATTGGCTGTTTGGGGGACGTGTCATTAGACTACACTGAAACACTCCCAGAGTCAACACTGGAGCTGATTGGTGGTCAATATATCATGGAACAGATGGACAGTGTTCAGCTGCATAAAACGCACATATATAATTGACTACTAACAAATATATAAGAAACAGTTGTAAGGTCCATAAAATAATGGGTAGGGTTTTATATATTTCTGTAACAGTTGTCTTTGATGTAAGAATAAGGCAGATCTGGACACGGGTTTAATTGTTTGATTATTTTAATCTTGAATGACTGCCAGGTTTGCTTTGTTCAGCCTAGACAAATAGTAATTTTAAAATGTTAAATAATATGCATTGTGAGGAGCTTCAGCGTTACATGCACTAATTTAAGATGAGCTGCTAGCAGGAGTTACATTACCATTTGCCCCGGGGAATGAATCATTTGCCAAGGAGTATGGCTGTAGCATTTCGCCTCTATTTTTTTTTTCTGTTAGCCTGGATTTTGCAATAGTCAATGAACCAGGTCTCATGCGTCTGGCTAACCCTGACACTTAAAAAGTTACGAGGGTTTGATTTTACTTGCAGAAGGAGAAGCATGATTGGAAAATTGGACTGAGCCACTCAACACTAAGATAATCAGACATCATAGGTCTTACTAGAACTAAAATAGGAAACTCGAGCCCCTAACAATGTGTTCGAATGACCTAAGGATAAATTGAAAGTTAAACAGATATTTTATGTACATGTAGGGTATGTAGATTATAGTACATGTAGAGTAATGCATGTTTTTGCCTGGGCTGTGTTTGGTGTGTGTCTCAACTGAGGTAGGGATCATTCTAAGTTTAAGTATTGTGACATTCATGTAGGATTGGTGGTGGAAGGGAGGTATGTTTCTCCTAGATTCCTTTCCTATGCGAAGTCACACCTGAGTCTTCCACCTGCTAGGTGATTAATTTAGGTGAATGAGAGGGTGGCTATAAAAGGGAAGCCAGGAGGGCAGGTAGCTCTCTGGATGAGGACACAGAAAGCCTGTCTGTGGAAGAGACCTGTGAGTAAAGGTTGCTGGACATATTATTGTTAAGTTGGCAGAGAGAAGCTCTCCAGCTGGTAGTGAGGGACATCCTTGGTATAGTAAGTGCCGGACAGGCAAGGTATTTCTTTTGTTGCTGTGTTATATTTCTTTTGTCTTTGCAGCCTTTCCAATAAACCTGACCCTGTGTCAGATATCCGATTGCACAAACCTACTGCTGTTTGCCTGGTGTGAATGAAGACGGGCACTTGTCCCTTGACCTCAACGAGGGGCGATCCCAGACCTACCTCACAGTATCGACTAGGTTACAGGTATCCATTTTCTATGGAGATATGCAGAGAAAACATATTTGATTACGGGTCTTTGAAGGAATTAAGGGTCGGATCATAGGTCCTGCAGTAGAGAACTGCTCAAGCTTTCCATGTGCACTATACAGAACTCTTTCAATGAATACAATGATCTGCACAGATCTCTGGAATGATAAAACACCAGGGGGGTTCTGGGTCAGGAAGACATGGCTAGTGTTATCATAAATAGGTAAAACACGTTTCTGCTTCGCTGATCGGGCTTTGGAAAGTGAATCTACCATCCAACAGAAGTGGTACAAGTTAGTGCAATGAGAACATTTAAATATACATGGGATAGACATAACGGCTAGACTGAATATATGCCGAGGCAAAGTACAAGATGTGCCAAATGGTTCCTAACTGCCATTAAATGCTATGTTTCTATTGGAAACCTGGAGGCTAGTGCACAGACTCATTTTTATTCTTACAAGTCACAAGTTCCATAATGAGCGATTAACTTCTCTACTGTATTGTAATGAGCATTTTTCTACTTAAACCTGTACTATAGGGTAACATATGAACCAGAGGGGCTTTCTACTCTCAGAAGAATCTCTCTAACATTTAGCTGTTATTGGATCTCTTAGTGATTTCTAGCTGATGTTTTACATCTGCATTCATTTACTGCATATGCTAATCTTGCTAATTATCCTGTGGGTGATTGCACTAACATTTGTATTCATGCGAACATACTTTTCAAGCAGAAATAGTCTGTAATGTACTTTAATAAGCATATGTTTCTGACAGAACGGAAGACTTTGCTGTGTCTATGGGGACTGCTTACCACGTACCCGATGACATGCTTAATATAGCTCTGTAGAGCTGTCACAAACCATCAAATGAAAAAAGAGGTTTGCAATATCAGGTAAAAATAATAAAACCCATTATCAAGGTTAAAAACCAGCTAGGAATGGCTTACAAGTTACACTACAATTCACCCACACAAACCAGTAGATTGATTAATAATATTGTGCAAATGAGTATTACAATTTGCCTTTTATTCTTCCATGCAATTATATTTATCATGCATGTGACGACGGTGCATATGGGATAATATTAGAAAATAATTTATGTATGAATTGAGATATATAATATATATATATAGATAATTTATATAAGAAACCCACACACTGAACTAAAGTCAACTGTTGGAAAATGTGAAGAACAGTTAAGAGAACTATAATGGTCTGAGATATTCACGAATTTCAGTGGTCCAAGAGTAGAGCAGCCTTAATGTATCAGGATTGTCTCCAATCTACGTAAAAAGTTAATATAAAATATATGCATCCTTGTACGCTAAGCATTTATCTCATGCGAGGAATGCAGTCACAGAGGGTTTTTTTGGGATAACATCGCAGAGCAAGGTCTCTTTGGTAAATAATCTACATTTTTTTTTTACCAAATTAAATGTATATAAAAATAGTATAAAAAAAAAAAAGAAAAAAATATAGAAATTATATGGCACCAAGTTACGCGGAGACCTCTTGTAGTACATACAATCAAAGAGTAGAATCTCTAGAATCGACAGATGAACAGTGCCACATAACAAACACAGAACTCAAATACAGATAAGAACCATTCTGCCCATTTTTTTCCTGATGTAAAACCTCAAAATCATTAATCAGTCCTATATCAGTTACTACTCTATATAAACTGCTTGAAGCATAAAGAAATAAAAGCGCTCTAAGCGATCTTATATCAAAGGCTGAGCAGTTGTGTGTCGTATAGATATTTGAATCGCTCTTCGTTCCGGAAGGACTCGTTTCCCAGTCGGATGTATTTGGAGGTTGCACGCCGGCTCTCTTCCTGAACTCTTTCTCGTAGCTTTTCACGGCGGTCTGTATAGCGGTGCTGTGTGCGGCTTACCGGGACTGACTGCTTTACGGTGCTGCTGCTGTTTTTTTTTTTGTTTTGATGGCGGGTAACTTCTGGCAAAGCTCTCATTAGTAAGTCGATACTTTTACCTTTCCTATGCGTACCCTGTAGCTCCGATCCGTTTGTTTACAGTCTCATCAGGTCACTGTGTTGTCTAACAAATATATATATATATATATATATATATATATGTGAGGGGCATAGGGCAGCGATATCTTTAATAGATTATTTTAAAGGGGGAGAGCCATGAAACATATTGTCTCAGATTATATAATGCATTGCTGTGTGCGGTAATGTAGGTTTAATCTCATTTTGTTCCAATAAACGTCCTTTATACAATATCCAGATGTGCCATTATTGTTAGTCATGTGACTTCCCTGGGTTCCTCTAAAGACTTACATTAGCCCGTATCCAACTTGGTCACTAAGATCGAGCCATTCTATTGTTTACCATAGGCAGAGGCAGGGTGTTTGTCTAGTAGATTGCGCTAAGATAACTAAAACAAAAAAAAAACAAAGCGTGTTATTTGCGAAAACATTTATTTTTGATCTGATGCTAGTAATAAAACCCAAGTTGGTGGGAGTACCCATTTAAATATCAGGAATTGAGAATATTAGAAGAAAGGAGCGACTTTCCTCAACTGAGATTTTATAATATAGAAGGAAATCTGAAAATCCCTCACTAGGGGCCCAAGTTTTGGTGTGGAGCGCAGATTGAACCATGTTTTCGGCATCTGTTGACTATGAAGATTCGTGGCACTTGAAAAATCAAATAAAACATATTTATATTGGTGCAAGTTCAGTTAAATATTACCTGCCTGTGAATGGACATATCTGGTTTTTAATACCCAGTTGCTAATAATACTTTGGGTGAACAGATGGTCCCTTTCACTGAAGATGCATCAAGTAGATTGTAAACTCTTTGAGCAGGGCCCTCCTCACCTGCTGTCTCTAAGTCAAATTGTTATGTTATATACTAGTTATGTCCTTACTACCCATTGTACAGCACTATGGAAATTGATGGCGCTATAGAAAACAATACATAATAATTATAATATAGTAGGGCAACATTGATTTGCTGTAACCTAATCTTGAAAATAGACATATTTTTCACCCTGATTAATGCCGGGAACCTACTGATCCCAAAATGGAAAGCAATGATAAATTGGGGAATGTGTGTAAAGGGGGTTGTCATGCAGAGTATGAGAAGTAGTTTTATTACCATAGCAACCAATGGGAAAAGTCCCTGTTAATTGTATCATTCCATTGATTGCTATGGGAATAAGTTTAAAAATATACCACAATCACTTTTTTTATTTTTTTTTTACACATAACTCCAGCTGTGCTTTGTACAATTTGTTTATAGAAGTGCTTGTCCACAGTTTTTTGTTCTATATATTACAGTAGTTGACAGATCCTTTTGTACAATTAATGCTTAGTAACTTTACAGACATATAGAAGAGTTACAAAGGTGGTAGATCAGAATAATTTGTGTTTTTGTTTTTGGTTTTTTTGGTTTTTTTTTAAATATATTGAAAATATAAAACTATATTGAAATACAAACATATCGGGATGTTGGAACATTCATGGAAACCAATTGAATGTAATTGGCCATTGCCTACTATTTTGAATGTATGTATGAATATGGTCAGATGTTTCTATGGTTGGCAATGGTCTCATCTTCAGTTCTTGTAGGAGGAAAGTGAAATGATGCTATTACTAGAGTTTTCCAAGCAGTCATGCCGTTTATTTTGATCAGTTATATACAGTAAAGCATTAAAACGGTATTCTTCCTTTTGCAGTTTACAATGGATTTTGGATAAACAAGATCTTCTAAAAGAACGTCAAAAGGACTTGAAATTCCTAACCGAAGAAGAATATTGGAAATTGCAGATTTTTTTTACAAATGGTAATATGTTGCATCCGTTATCAAAGTATATTTTGAGCTAAAATGTTTTTTACCTACTAGCGTGTTGCTTTAGAGTGCCTCCAGAATGCCTTATTAGTGGTATTTTAATACTTCTATACACCAAAGAACACATTTGCTGCAAAATATTTGATCGCTGCGTTTATATGGTATTGTAGGGCCTATAATGGTTTCCTTTAGTGCATGTTGGGCTGTTTTCAGCACATTATTCCCCACACTTCCTTTTTTTCCTCACTGTTTGACAAGAAATTCTTGGCAGCGAAATGTCAGTAGGTTTCAGCTTGAGTGGGAGCAGCCCAGCCAAATGTCCCAGTATTACAGTGGACGTTACTTGCTGTGGCTTTTAAAACTGACAGTAAACAAAAATATTAAAAGTATGTATGTTACATAAGGCTTTGGCAACGAATACAAATCTCCTCTCTCCTGCGTCTGGTTTTACAAATCATGCAGCATGTTAGAGGTATACAATGCCGTTTAACTGCAGCAAGTCATAAAATAACATGCATGCTTTGATACATATCCTCGTTAGGGATGCACCAATATATCAGTGGCCGAAAAGTGCATTATCGGCAAAATAAAAAAACGCTGAAAATAAAAGTCCGCCGGGGAAGCAGGAACCCGTTCCTTCTTCCCCTGGGGGTGGGACAAGTTGTTTGCACAGAGTGCGAGCGACACAGAGGGAAGCAGCAGGGCCCCTGCAGAAGTCTGTGAGAGAGATCTGCAGTTCAGGTAAGGGGGTTGGGGTGGGGTGTATGAACACGTATGCGTGATTAAGGGAGTTAATGAGTATCTGTGAATGAATAAGTACATGAATAAATGAGTGTGTGTGTGAGATAGCATAGATGTGTAGGGGGGGGGGAATAGCATGGCATAAGGAGGCTGTAATCATACTCCTATTACGCCCGGGTTCCAACACAAGAATAACATTTTTTAATAGCAAAGCAGGACAATAGACTGTTGCCACACAATGCGTCATTGCTTGTAACTTTGTTTAATATAAATCTGCAATTAAATGTCTATATATTTTTTTTTCTTCTATTTTTAATATTTGATCCTAACTCAATACAACTTATGTTTGCACTCATATAACCCATTTTGTTTTGCAGTCATTCAAGCTTTAGGAGAACACCTTAAATTAAGACAACAAGTCATTGCCACTGCCACAGTTTACTTTAAACGATTTTATGCCAGGTGAGTTGGCTTTTTTTATATTCTAAACAATTGCCATCCATGTTGTGTAAGTTTGCGGAATGCTTACAAATTGAAGTCTAATTTGATAAGCTTGTGATAACCAATGACTGGGTTTCCTTTCCCGTCTATATAGAAGACTTGTAAACATGTTAACAGCTTCAGTTTTCCTCAATGTTAAGTTTTAAGGCAATTTTTTACAGTTGGACAAATTTGTGTAGAAAATACTAGCTAGACAGGCATATCTGGGAGACAGAAAGATGTACCGGCATCGCGACCAATAAAAATTGCAGGAAAAGGTAGAGGCCAGATATAAAAGTCTAGGAGCCATGCAATGAATAGGATTTCTTACTGCTCTTTTCAGACGTCCTTTAACCATTGATAAATGAGTGATTAGTTTGCCATAAATTTCCAATTTCATCAAGGCAATTTATAAATACTATACAAACCCAGGCCCTGAGTCCTTCCATGACCTCATTGCGCAAGCCTGACAGGCTTAACATGCGTTTGACTTGTCTCAAGAAATGCATTTGAAAATCTAGAAAGGGCGCTGATAGATAAGTGCAGCAGCAGTTTTTTTTCATAGAAACGGTGAAGAGCACTAATGGCACACAATTAATGTTTACCTTCACTTATCCATGGTAAATTAGTTTTACTATCCTGTTAGAATGAACACTTCACTTGGTTGGCCATGTTGTAACTTGTCCATGTTTTTCTTCTCTTTAGGTATTCATTAAAAAGTATAGATCCTGTTTTAATGGCACCAACCTGCGTGTTTTTGGCATCCAAAGTAGAGGTAAGCACAGCTCATCACATTAACAACTGGTTTCAAAATAAATGTAATAGTGCTTTGTGCAAAGTATAGGGGAACTTTTTTTGTGTTGGATGCATGTTTACGTTGAAGAAAGACAAAGGAGGTCCATGAGGCAAGTTCAATTAATACAAATATTTAGAATAAATGTTCACCTTGATCAGCATTGGTTTTAAGAATTTAACACAGATGTAATTTTGTCGTATACTAAGTTTCACATCTTCTTTCTAATAGGAATTTGGTGTTGTTTCAAACACACGATTAATTTCTGCTGCTACATCTGTATGTGAGTATTAAATCCTAAACATAATGATTAGAATATGCAGATGAGCTAATAATTTCACTGATTAACCGCCTCAAACTCGAGTGTTGTAGTAAAATGTCTTTGAATAGTGCCATCTCCCTAAAGAAAAGAAGAGCATACTGTGAAATATGTTGGCTATGTGTGTCTATATAATATATGTATATATAGTTTAGAAATTATTTACAATTTAACTATTGTCTATTGATACGTGAAGAATACGTAACTTTTTTTTTTTTCCTTTTCTTTATAGTAAAAACTAGGTTTTCTTATGCATTCCCAAAAGAGTTTCCTTATAGGATGAATCATGTAAGTGATAAAATTATTATTCATATCTTTTATTTATATGGCGCCAAGAATTTAAGGCGCTTACAATACATTTCTTCAAGGGCTATGACAAAACTAGAACTGATGGACAAACTGATACATTAGGTAGAGAGGGGCCCTGCTCACACTTGAATAAATATGCAATTTATTCTCGTGTATACTTTGTATGCTACACAAATTCTGTGTGAAAAGGAATCTATTTACAGGGCTGATATTTACCTTTGTTATATTCAGCAATTTACCATCAATCATTTTGTATTACCAGACTTATGATGTACACTTTAGTAGCTAGCTTGGAATTATTTAGCTTTGCAAAAACATGCAGTTGCTACATGGAGAGAAAATGTACAAATAAAGAGCTGTGCTTACAGGGACACTCCAGTCACCATAAACCATTCAATGCATACGATAGCTGTGCGGCTCCTTTAAATTTTCATGGTGCTCCTTTTGCAAATGTGGCTGAACGCATTTCCGCACATGCGATATATTCCCCTCCAGTCAGCTTCAGAGTTGGCTCGGCAAACATTTTAAAGTGCTCTTGTCATCAATAGGTGACTATTGTACTTATTTATGAGGATGAAAAGACCCGTACGAAGAACGGTGTAGGTAACTCGATACACTGTAGCGTTGGGGAGTAAATGCGTGGGCTAGTTATTTACCAATTTAAGCTTTGTTAGAACTTGGCTTACTAAATATCTTCTTGTATACAGTATATACAGTGTGATATAGTATCAGCTCTCTATCAATGCAGACCTTCTCGATGTATTGCAGGTAGTATAAAGTAAAGCCATATAAATCTCTGGTAAATCAGTAATTGTTTTCAACCCCCGTGGCTATGTCTTCAAGTTCTAATACTTGCTTTCTGACGGCAGGAGAGTCAGTTTGTCCAAAATCTGTATATGTTGCTGAGGTCTTGTAGTTTTATTTATACATTTGAAGGTAAAAGGCATAGTTTTCCTTTATAATAAACTACTCCTAATGTTCTTTCAACTTGTCAACAGTCACAATATTGACTTCCTTAGCATCGGGAAATGTCCTGTTGATGGCTTTATGCTTATATGTACTAATTTATTGTTCTTCATGGTTTGTTTGGCTCTTGCCAGCCAAGGTCATTTTCATGCTTCATCAGTCATCCTCACTCAGTTTCAACGCACTTAATTAGCCCTCTGAAAGTTGAGTGCCTTTTCCCTCTGCTACTTAATAGCAGTTGTCCAGCGAGTGCAATCTTCATGTAATCTATAACGGTGTCATTTAGCTGGATGCTTGCATAGCTGAGAATCCCAATACAAAAAACGGTCGGGCTCTTGACATCTAACTCTGCCAGATCCAGACACCCACACACTCGTGATTGCATCATGTAAACAAGAGTTATATGCTTTTTGCTTGTGTGGTCCTATCAATAACTTTAAGTAATACTATCTGGTCTCTCTAAATTGTGTTGTGGTGGAATACCAGATTTGTGGACGCTAAAGTGAGGAGTATCCCACCATTATCAGGAAACGGCAGCAATTAATCCTCTAATTGGCCTGTTGGTGACAAGCACCTGCCTAAAATGCTAAAAGCCACGCCTTATATGAACCTCCAGTATACATTAAATATAGTTGAAGCCTGTAGCCAGTCCTATTGTACCGCAATCCGCAATGTACGTGTTTATCTATCGCTCCTTATGTATTTTATTTTGTTACAATTTCCAATTACCCTCCTTGTTTGAGCTCTGTAATTATTCTAGAAAAGCGCTGTCATTGCTCTTATAGTTTATGTATACTGGAGCTACAGCCTAGTTTAGCTCAATAACTCTTAAACAGGGTAGTGCAATTGCATGCGTTTGGATTTTTGTTTCTTGCCTGAAATCCTGTGTAGGAAGTCAGTTGCGTTGGGTTATTTAATTGATGCGAGAAAAAGTGAAATTATTTTATTTCCCCTTTTTCTACTAAATTGCGGTAGATTTTTTTTATTACCGGTAATATCTGAATGGCTATTTTGCTACCAGTGCTGCGTTGGGGAAAATGTTTCCACCTACTGTTTATCATTCTTCTTATTTTGTAGATATTGGAATGCGAGTTTTATCTACTAGAATTAATGGTAGGTAACGGTTACAAGTATCCCTGTTGTATGACTCTTCTATTTACCGTATTGGCTCGAATATAGGCCGCACTTTCCCCTCCCCCTATATTTGGGGTCTAGCGCCCGACGCCCGGGACATGCAGTGCCGGGCAGGCAGCGGGGTTAGGATACACATCCCCTGCAGCAGTGCAGAGGACCTGCATCCTACTCTCCGATACGCTCAGTCAGCCTCCCCTGCCAGTACTTTGCACGGGAGGTTGTCTAAGCGCATCGTGCGGACGGTCACCGGCTGCTGAGGTTGTTTACACGTATTGCGTAGATGTCCCCCACCAGCCCCGCAAGACATGCAGGAGTCTGCTCTGGTAAGTCGGGGGGGGGGGGGGGCAGAGCGGCAGCATATCTCGGGGGGGGGCAGTGGCAGCATACCTCGGGGGGGGGAGGAGGAGGACAGTGGCAGCATATCTCGGGGGGGTGGCAGCTTATCTTGGGGGGGGAGACAGAGTGGCAGCATGTTTTTTTGGTGCTTTTTTAAAGAAAAAAACTTTTTTCTTTTAAAAAAGCACCAAACTTTTAGGGGGCGGCCTATATACGGGGGCGGCCCATATCCGAGCCAATACGGTATATTCTGGTACTTAATCAGGGACTTGGGTGTTAGAAAATGAAGTTGAGAGCCTGGAATACCTTATTCTCACCTTCTGTATAGTACCTTGCGTAGTATCTACCAAACAAAATGTACCAAAGATAGAACCAAGTTGCACCTGCAATTTATAGTCATTGACAAATATGACTCCACTTGCATATGCTATTTAGTTGTTATTAAATATATGCTTATAATATATATATTTCATAGCTCAATTTGAATAGTATAATGCTTCAATTGTATTTTCTTTTTCATGATAGTCTGCAGTCAAGATTTTATCAGCCCATCTATGAAGGGCATTGGGAAGGGAGAGCCAAAATTTAAATTGCCAAAAACTGTATGTATTTGGTGGTGTTAAAAATAAATAAATAAATAATAATTAAAAAAATATATATATATATACTTGAGGTACCAGTTTAAAAGGAAAACTATATTGCAGGAGTGGTAATCAGCATAGAATTTGGCCAGTCTATCAAAAAAAAAAAAAGGAGCATATTTTTGTACTCATAATATTTAACATTTTCTTCCGTTTCCAGGATTGTTGTTTAATAGTGTATCACCCATACAGACCCCTGCTCCAGTATGTACAAGACATGGGACAGGAGGACATGCTTCTTCCACTAGCATGGTAATTTGTTCCACTGTATGGTTTATTTTTGTTTTTCTTTCTCTCTTTATAAAGCAAAAATCATGACATGCAGGATATTACGCATAAAAACAAAAAGTGTTTATAAGACAGGTAAAAATGTCACCTCCTTGATAGCAACACACATTAAGAAGTGCCAAACCTAGTAAGCTTCTCCTGCAAGAAGAGCTTGGTTAGCCCTGTATGATCCATAGTAAAACAATGAGAGTTTTTGAAATCACCCCACTGATTGAGCTATGCATTATAAAAAGCAAGCTCAACTCCCATTGAAGAAGAAGCTGGCTCTTCGTATTTCATGGTGAAGTTGGAGAAAACTGCAATGTCTGCTAATTCTCTTTTTAGTGACCACATTAATAAACCAACAGTCTCACAATTTTGTTCCATTTTATCTCTTGGTAACCTTTTCTGCATAATTTAAAAAGTCTCTCAGACATGTCCCTGAGACTCCTAAAGAAGAATGGATATTAAAGCACTCAACCCTTTTCGGACTGGGGCTAAGGGTCGCTAAGGACCAGAGTTTCTGTTGCCATTTAAACCATATGTCTGTTAAACCATAATTCCCCTTTTTCTGTATTTGATGAACCCGTGCAAATTATACATAGTGTTTTTTTCAGGACAATTAGGATCTTTTAAAATCATAAAACACAGCTGGACAGTGGCCCCACATACATACACATCAGTATTTTACATATTTCTCTGTATCATACATTTATTAATAATACTGGCTTAAAGGGTTTGGAGGTAGTGATTTTATATATACAGACCTCAATCATACTGTAAAGGTGATGTCTGCCTCATTTTTATTCATACAGGAGAATAGTAAATGACACATACAGAACAGATCTTTCTCTGCTCTACCCTCCTTTTATGATTGCTCTAGGTAAGTACCTTTTATAGTTTAATTGGGTTAGATAATCCAGAGTATTTCAGTTTACAGGAGAAAAATACATAGGTCATAAACAGCTATGTGAAAAAGAAAGTACACCCTCTTGGAAATTCTATGGTTTTACATATCGGGACATTATAACAATCATCTGCTCCTTAGCAGGTGTAAAAATTAGGTAAATACAACAACATATGACATATTACACGTCTTTCCTTCTTTGAATTGTGTTAACACACACCTGAATACTCCAGACCAGTAAACTGCTAAAACTTTGGCCTTCATAAAGGTGGTCACGCTTGCTGATCGTCAATTAAGGGCATTTGATTAGCAGCACCTGTCTGCTACTTAGCATCTTAATTTCCTAAGGAAGCAGTAAGGGTATACTTGGCTTTTCCACTCATGGCTTCTCCATTTTGGCTTTATTTTTGTTGACAAACTCATGACATAGTGTAATATGTCACGTGTTATATTTACCTGATTTTTAGACCTGTTAAGAAACAGATGATTGTTATGTACCGATATGTAATACCATAGAATTCAGAGGGTGTACTTTGTTTTTTCATACAACTATACATTAAGTGCCTTTGTTAATGAACTACATATGTTTAGTTATAAAATGCCGTGTACGTATATGTGTTTATGATACAGATTGATTTTATTTATACCAGAGTATGTATAATGTGCTCCTGTAAATAGTTCGTTATTAAACGTCATTCATTTGTGTGAGCTACAATCCATAGACTGAGAACCAGCTTTTGACACCTGGTACCCAGAAAAATAGGACATGACTGCAGCCCATTTCATTGCTCTAAATCAATCTGCTCTGGTCACCTTCTCTTTTTGCAGCTTGTCTACATGTAGCATGTGTTGTTCAGCAGAAGGATGCTCGACAGTGGTTTGCTGAATTGTCAGTAGATATGGAAAAGGTATTCTCATTTGCTTACTTTGAAAGGGTGAATGAAAGCAGTCTAATGAATACCTGTTAGGTCTTTTTTTAAAGTATATTAAAGGAGCAGTCCGTTTTTGAGTGACATCCTCTGCAGAGCCACTTGGCCCCACTACTTACTGGTATGTCAGTTTGCCTAAAGCACAGCTCAATTTATTGACTGTAGGGCAATATTTGTTGTCTGATGTTGCTGTCCAGTTTCAAATACTTAATTTAAAAATGGCATATGTACATGCTTTTTTGGGAACATTCCAGTCACACAAAGTTCAGTTTTTTACGATGGGGATTCATAGATAAAGCGCTCTTCATTTTACTGCAGGATTGCAAGAATGGTCTCCTGTGTTTACTGCCTGGAGGCTGTTGAAATGTTCCTTATGTAAGCAGTAAAAGTGTTAGTGGTTGCTGGAGTTGATGTGTATTTACAAGGATTCATTCTATTCTGTTGTGTTCTCTCTTGCCAGATCTTAGAAATCATAAGAGTCATCTTGAAGCTTTATGAACAGTGGAAGAACTTTGATGAGAGGAAGGAAATGGCAGCTATCCTTAGTAAAATGCCAAAACCCAAGCCTCCACCTAACAGGTTAAGTACATTTAATGTATTTGGATTACTGGAAGTATGTACTGGTGCATGCAAATGTTTTACTGACCCCGAACAATACCTATAATGCTTTCTATGTTACATTTAGAGTGCGACGTGTGTAATTCAATAAAGCAGAATAGGCTTCTATGTCAAACCTCAGCCAATTTAGGCCATCTTTAGGAGCTACTAGGAACGTATAGGAAGACACTAGCAAGCTCCTTTGCTCTCAGTGAGATGCCTAGTTATGGTGATACTCTACTTTTTGTAAGAATCTGAAAATGTAAACCTGCTGTTGCCAACCTGGTCAGCGGAAAGCCTTTGACTATCAAGGACCTTTTTAAACTTTAATTTATCAGCTATGGAAAAAAATGCAGTAGGACTCAACATAATTGATGTAAGCATTGCAATTTTCCATTCCTCCAGTCTTAGGTGTTGAGTTGTACTGCAAGGAAAGAGAATAGGTGAATACCTTCAGACAAAATCTCGTCTCTAATTTTTACTTACGGAAGGGCAACCTCCCAAGTAACTAGGATAAATATTTATACACACACTTATATATACTCGCACCCTCTTGCCTGCCTCTTTCTCCATCCCTTCCTTACGTTCTCTGTCATCTCCCTGCTTCCCTCCCAATACCCCGTTCTTCCTCCTTAACAACCGTCCCTCACCTCTTTACCTTCTCAGGGGCTTCTTTTTCTCTGCTCATAATGCTTTCACCCCAGGGTCGCGTAACATTGCATTACATCACATTTTTTTATCCACACCCTTTATGAAATTTAGAGCGGCCCAGGGGGCAATTGCCAGCTCACCCCTAAGCCCTTTGTAATGAAGCACTGCACATCAGTCAGACTATTTCTAATAAAGCAAGCATAGCCTATATAACATGCATTTCTCTTATTTTCGGCAGTGAAGGAGACCAGGGACCAAATGGAAGCCAAAGTTCTGGTTACAGCCAATCTTGATATAATCCAAATATTCAATACCGGACCAAAGGAATCTGGAAATAGCCACATAACATGCTGGAGCTGTATCTATGACGTGGGATTCAGTAAACAAGATACAGATTTTCATCTCCAGAATTTGGAGTAAAACTTCACAGCAGCCTATTCGAATGTCAATAGAGTGATTTTGATGAACTTTGATTTTAAATTCGTAAGTCATAATTAAACAATATCGTATGCTTACTTGTATGGGTTTTGTGAAAATTTTGTTTTTTGTGCAAAGCTTCTGGTTATGATTCTGGAATTGGGTGAAACCGTATTGCCAATTGTTTCACAAATTGTGTCTGTTCAATGTGTTCTGTCAACACTAGGGAAAATTACCACATTTTCAATGCATGTTTTTGCTTCTTCAGTCCTATAAATATTCCTAACTCCTAGAACTTAACCTTTTTGAAGCATCTAAATTACTTACACTCCTCCTAGCGGTAATAGCACTTTTCATTATCAGAGTGCTTATTTTTCCAAAATCGTTCTAGTGCTCTAGATTTGACTATTCTGCTTGAGCCATAATAAAACCATTACATAGTGTCACGGCACAGCGTACAGAGGAGACTCCGTAGTCAGGTAGGACTGCAGGGATGGTCCAGAGAGCCGAGGTCAGGATACCGGAGAGCAGGAAAAACGAGGAGCAAGCCGAGGTCAGGATACCGGAGAGTAGGATAAACGAGGAGCAAGCCGAGGTCAGGATACCAGAGATCAGAATAGTCAAGCAAGCCGAGGTCAAATACAGGAATCAAGCAGAGGAACGCTATCTGGGTGCTAGCACAGGGCATAGACGACCATCAGAAGGCAAGGTCTTAGTGTACTGAAGTCTCTTAAGTAGGCACAGGAAGTTAGGCACTAATTGGAGATCTCCCGCCAAAATTTCAAAGTGCCGTTACGTCACTTCCTGCGCGGCCATCTTGTGGTTGGCGATTGCGTAATCGTCCTATATAAGCAGGTGCAGTTTCCTCGGGCGCCACTAGGTGGCGTGAAGAAGAACGCGTCCGGATACCAGAGCTGGACCTGTGAAGCTGCTGGGAACGCGACGTGGAAGAGGTAAGTTCCCCTTCCATCTGCAGCGGCTGTCTCCGCTGTGCAGAAGCGGGGGGTCTCCCCCTTCTCCGCGGCGGCTGCGCCTGCCCTGCAGAAGCGGGGGGTCTCCCCCTTCTCCGCGGCGGCTGCGCCTGCCCTGCAGAAGCGGGGGGTCTCCCCCTTCTCCGCGGCGGCTGCGCCTGCCCTGCAGAAGCGGGGGGTCTCCCCCTTCTCCGCGGCGACCGCGTCTTCTGTGCAGAAGTGGGGGGTCTCCCCCTTCTGCGCGGGGACCGAGGTTGCCGTGCGGGAGCAGGGGGTCTTCCCCTACCTCGCGGCGGCTGCCGCTGCCGTTCAGAAGCGGGGGGTCTCCCTCTTCTTCGCGGCAGCTGCGGCTGCCGGACCGAAGCGGAGGGTCTCCCCCTGCCTCGCGGTGGTTGCTGTTGCCGGCCGGGGGACCCAGCGGATCTCCCTGTCGGTAGCGTGACACAGAGGAATTTATTTTGGATTGGGGAGATGGTTGCCAAATATAGTCTACATAAATTATGTTACGGATTACCGTATAACTATTCTCAATGGCCACTACATATGAACGTTTTCAGTTTCAATTTATAAATCCCTTGCACCAAAGGCCCCTATATTCTGAAGTTCTATCCTTTGACTTTATACTGCATAGTACAAAGTTGAAAAGCTACTAGAAATTTCCAGATGGTAAACGGCATTGCAAGTGCTATGTATGTAAAGTGTAAATATCTGAATTACAATTTCCAGATGGCTTTGCACGAGATTCCACCCATTATGTGCACGCACGTAAAATGTCTGTAGGAATACAAAAGTGTTATTTATGTTGTAGAAGTCTTCGGTTCACCCATTTGGAGCAGCCCACTGCTTTTGTGTTCTTTAGAAAATGTAAATCTGTTTTACTTTAGAAAGTAAAAGGTGTGACAGTTGGCCCTGTGGAAGCTGGATTATAAAGGTCACAATGGTGCTCTTGACTTTACCACAATTTAGCATTAACACTGTACTTGGTTTTATATTAAAATAAAGCATTACATAAAATGTTTCTTGTGGAAGGCCTTTTTATATGGCTACTTGCATATCTGAAATTACATAGCCAGATATCTATTGTTTGTTTTTACTCTTCCTCTTCTCTCTCCACCCAATACTATCTGGCAGCCCCTTCTCACACACACAACACTATCCCACAGACCCTTGTCAGCATGCAGTTTCTTCGTCATACTGAGCCTGGCATACACGAGAGATTCAAACAGTGCACTTTGCTTTAAACCCATTAAACGCAACTGACCATTTCCATACTTCCAGGCTTTTATATAAAACGTTTGGCATTTCATAAGTTATATTTTGAATTTGGTCTACCACAAAAACTAAACTAGTAATGATGAAAAGCTGGATTGATTCACAGCTATGTTTATGGACCCCTTCAGCATCAATCATGTAGACAAAATTCTTGGTTTTTTTTTTTTAGTTTTTTTTTTATTAATTTGGGGAAAAAAAACGTTGCCTGCAGTGTACAAATACAGGTTTGTTTTGATAGTAATGCATGTCTTCTGAAGTGTTAACCACCATTGTTGTCCTGCTAGCCCAACCTTGTTTACAGGTCCTCTCCTACGTCTATCTGCCAGCACAGTTTGCTTGATACTTAACTGGTGGGAAAAGTTTTACAGAATGCATAAAACATACAAAGGACAGGAAACCATTGTGTTTATCATAGCATCACTTCAATATGTGATTTCTCTTATGCCTTACACTGGTCCTCAACACAAACTTCATGCGGCTTTTTAAAGCTTACACAATGTTCTACATAAATCTTGGTCACAAACAGGAAATCATAACCGGCAAAGCACAATCCGACTTTGCTTTCTTTGGGTTTGCAGTAGTTCTTAAACTGTCATAAGAACGATCAGTTTGAAAAATATCTAATAAATACACATTACTTTTTTATGGGTTGCTCATGCCTTTTCCAGTCCTCAAAGCCACCTCCATAATTATGGATGCTGAAAAGACAGGGGAGAAAAAGAATGATTTGTTAAGTATGCATGAAAAAAATTAAAAGGTTCTGCATGGCTAAAAGTAACTTTTTAGAATTAGAATCTTTATTTTAATACCCAAACCATTCCCACAAATTCTGTAATCATGTATTTTTTCCTGTCATCCAGTGGCAGTACAAGTGGGTAGTAATCTTACTCGGGACAAGTAGAACCTAAAAGTGAATAAACAGTTAAAATATCTGAAGCCCCTCCTCCTTACCCATAAAAACCGGCACCTCTCCAAAGATGGCAGTTTTTCTCTTGTCCCTTTCAGGGACGGAAGGTAGAATCTTCAGTTCCGGACGATGCTGGTGAGGCGCACGGGTTGCTGCCTGGGGGTTCCTCTTCCTCCGATTGCTCCCCGGGTGGTGAGCAGAGAGAGGCTTTTCCTTCCGTAGCGGTTCGCGTTACGGAAGATGACTGTTATGCATCCTTTTGTATTGTGATGCGGGAGCATGCGCATTACGGTGGAACGCACGCCCGGGTGTCGTTGCGTTCCACTGAAGATCCGATCGCGCTACTGAGCATGCGCGAATCTGATCTTCCGGAGGGCGGCATTTTTGAATGCTATAAAAGGCGCTTTTTCCTGTCTGACTGCAGGAGCATTGCCAGTACAGGATTACCGTGTCACCAGCCCCCCCACACGGTTCAGAGGAGTTTAGGGTAAGATTTTATTTATCTTGGCTCTATACTTTCTCTGCCCTCATATAAAAAAAAAAAAAAAAAAAAAAAAAATTTTTTTTTTAACCTCTGTTTCCTTTTATCAGATGTCTAGTCCGGTTCCTATAGAAATTCCGGAGAAAGATAAAAGGCCACCGGCTCCCAGAAAAGCTACTTCTAAATCCAAGCATGTGGCTTGTTCAGAGTGTGCTACTCCTCTCCCGGATGGTTGTCGTAAGAAAATGTGTAATTCATGCTCGGCGGAACAACTTGCTACTGAAAAGCAAAAAGATTTGCATTCCTTCCTGGGTTGGTTCCAGGAGAATTTGGCCCAGACCTTTGAAGCTTTTCAACTTTCTGCTGCTCATTCCCAGGAGAAAAGGAAGGAAAGTTCGCATAAACGCAAGAGGTCCAGATCATCATCTAGATCAGACCTTTCCTCCGGTGAAATCTCTCACTCATCTCTTTCTACTTCAAGTAATAGTTCAGAAGATGAGGTTTTTTTCCCTCCTCAGGAGCTTCGTAAGCTTTTTAAGGAGGTTTCGCGTCTGTTACTAGAGGAGGATTCAGAGAAGGTTAAAGGTTTTCCGGTTCTTCCGAAATTAACAGAACTTATGGAAAGAGAATGGAAGCACCCAGGTAAAAGAGCCTTTATTTCAAAACAGTTCAGACAACTGTTTAAACTTCAAGGGGAAGACACATGGGATGATCCCCCTAAAGTGGACTTCCAAATTGCACAACTTTCCAAAAAGACGACCATTCCAATTGGAGGGGTGTCAGGTCTTAAAGACCCCATGGATAGAAGGGCAGAAACTTCGTGCAGGCGCATATTTCAAGCTGCAGGTTCGCAGTGTAAGGCAACGGTGGCCAGCGCAGCGGTGGCTAGAGCCCAGAATATTTGGATTCACGCCTTGGGAGAATGTCTCTCCGATGACTCAGATTCTGAGATTTCCAGACTCCTTAACAGGTTAAAGCTCTCCAATAGTTTTTTGTTGGATTCATCTCATGAATCTCTTAAATTATCGGCCAGAACTATGGGATTGTCCTCAGTGGCACGAAGAGCCCTGTGGTTACGATCCTGGACAGCGGATTCGGCATCCAAGGCCTCTTTATGTGATTTACCTTTTGAGAGGAAAACGTTTTCCATCAGGACAAGGTCGTGTTGCATTTGAAACCCTCGTTTCTTCCAAAGGTCATCTCCAGGGCGAGTATCAATCAACCATTGGTTCTTCCCTCGTTTTTTCCGTCTCCTTCCTCCCCGGAAGAATGTAAATGGCACTCCTTGGATGTTAAAAGGGCTTTGGACATATATCTCAAGCGTACTTCATCCTTCCGCACCACCGACCACCTTTTTGTCAATTTTTTGGGTCATTCTGCTGGTAAGGCGGCTTCAAAGGCTACCATTTCTCGATGGCTTGTTGACACCATTCGTATGGCCTACCAGGCCAAGGGCGAGTTGCTTCAATGTCACGTTAGGGCTCACTCCACTAGAGCCATGTCTGTTTCTTGGGCTGAAAAGGCTTCGGCTTCTCCTGAAGAGATCTGCAAGGCGGCTTCCTGGTCCTCGTTCAATACGTTTATACAACATTACCGGCTAGACGTCTTTTCCTCCTCTGCGGCGGATTTCGGGCGCAAGGTGCTTCGAGCTGTTGTCTCCTAGGCATTTTTCCCCCCCTTCTCCGGGATCTTGTTACATCCCACTTGTACTGCCACTGGATGACAGGGAAAAACGGAAATTTTTTACTTACCGTAAATTCCTTTTTCCTTAGTCCAGTGGCAGTACAGATTTCCCTCCCTTCGTTGAGAATAAACTTTACTTTGCATCCATTTCTGTGTGTCTTGTTACTAACTGCCATCTTTGGAGAGGTGCCGGTTTTTATGGGTAAGGAGGAGGGGCTTCGGATATTTTAACTGTTTATTCACTTTTAGGTTCTACTTGTCCCGAGTAAGATTACTACCCACTTGTACTGCCACTGGACTAAGGAAAAAGGAATTTACGGTAAGTAAAAAATTTCCGTTTTTTAATGCTACTAACACTTAGCTGTAGCACAGTTAAACTCAACTTGTTGATTGCATTCCTACTAAAATCAATGAGGTCAGTTTTCATATTGAGCTGAACGCAGCTCCCAAGTTGATTGCATTTTGAGTTATATGGGCATTCGGCTTACATACTTGCTAGTGGCAGCTGCTGTTTAGCTCCAGATCGTGGAAGATAATGCATGTTGAAATTCACTGGATTCCATGGACAATGGACTCCAATTTACATTACAGAATGGATTGAATGGCACGTTTAATAGTACTAATGTAAACATGACAGCTTGTCAAACAACCCCAATCGTGTATTTATATATTTATAGCATTTGATATGAACCAGCCACCTCAAAGAAAATATATTCGGTATTACTAAATGACCAAGCAAGGATAGCCACGATGGCATCTCTTTAATAAACTATGCTAAATAACTTACCTACTAAATCCTAAAGAGCTTGCTACACCTAAGGCCCGTTCACTTCGAATCCCAGCTAGACATGAAAATACCAGTTTACTGGATTTATCTGGAATATTCTTCTGATATTTTTCTTGAAATTCATTTGGGCTCATTTGCAATGCAGCTGTTAGATCACCAACTAAAACAAAAATAGAAAATAAAAAATGTGTCATGTGCAGCAGCAATTAGACATAGCATATGTATGTTCCCGTACATGTTTACTCCCTCATGATTGGCATACATATAAGCTACAAAAGGCCTACACAATTTTTTTTGTTTAGAATTACCTACACCATATGGACAAAAGTATTGGGACACCTGGCCATTACAGGGAAGGTTTTCCACAAGATTTGAGTTTTTTGTGGGAATTTTCACTCATTCATCAGCATTTGTGAGGTCAGGCACAGATGTTGAATGAGAAAGCCAGAGTGTTCCAGTTCATCCCAAAGGTGTTCGAACGGGTTGAGGTCAGGGCTCTGCACACCAGTCAAGTTCTTCCACACCAAACTCATCCAACCATGTCTTTCTTGTTTTGTGCACTGGGGCACAGTCGTGGTGGAACAGGAAAGAGCCTTTCTTAAACTGTCCCTGCGTAGTCCAAAATGTCTTGTATGCGGAATTATTTCGATTTACCTTCAATGGAAGTAAAAGGCCTAGCCCAACCACCAAAAACAGCCCCATACCATTATCCCTCCTCCACCAAACTTTACAGTCGGCACAATGCAGTCAAGGAGGTAATGTTCTCCCGATATCCTCCAAATCCAGACTCGTCAATCTGACAATTGCGATCCCTCACTCTACAGAACACGTTTCCGCTACTCTAGAGCCCAGTGGTGCATACTTTACACCACACGATCCAACGTTTGAAAACCCATTCCCTGAAGCTCCTGTTGCACAGTTTTTGTGCTGAGATTAATGCCAGTGTAAGTTTGGAATTCTTCAGCTATGGAATCAATAGAGTTTTAGCCATGCGCCTACGTGATCTTCCGCTTTGTGGCTGAGTTGCCGCCGTTCCTAAACACTTCCACTCCAATAATACCGCTTACCATTGAGGGATGAAAGTACCACACTTGAATTCAGTGAGCTCTTCAGAATGAATGTTTGTAAATCCAGATTGCATGGCTAGGTGCTTGATGGCTATTTATTAATATCAAAAAAAAATATGGTCTTTTGTTCTACCACTAGGCATCAGATACAGAAAAACGGTCCTGTACCATAGAACAGACACGGAAAACATTTTTACATGATTAATGCCCTTCATGCACAATAGCATGACATAGCTTGAGTCCCCATAAACAGAATTCATGTCTAGCACTTACGTGGAATGTTTATCGAACCCTTTATAATGCCATATTCTTTCACTTCCCATGGTTCCCGTACATCTATGAGCACAACGCTCTCGTCTGCCAACAGATCTTTCAGTTCTTCATAGTTGATGGTTTTTCCTAGACTGGTAGAAAGACCACGTGCTACATACCAGTTTGAACAAAGACCTGAAAACACAAGTTCCAAGTTTAATGATCAATGAAGATAAAAAAAAAAAAATGCATATTACTTGTCAAAGTACTTAAAAGCATTTATATTTGGTGAGGCTGTTTAGGAGTAGGCAGATATGTTCACACCCGAACACCTTGTACCACCTTTTACTCTTCTTGTCCTCTGTAGTTGTTTAACCACTTCTTTACTGAGGGTGTTTTGCACCCCAAAACCCGAGGCATTGTCAGCATTTTTACACTTTCTTTAACCATGATTCTTATTTTTAATATTTCATGCACCCACACATTATATATTGTTTTTTTCACGGACGCCCTTAGTATAAATACATTAAAATAATGAAAATATTTGTATAATTGATAATCATATTTACTAAGATAATGGCCCCCAGACCAGTTCAGTTGACTAAAATACCACAATATATATAAAGGCAAGTGTCTCATTTCGGACCATTTAGCAGCCTATCTTCCTCATTCCTCCACTCAGGGATGAGGGGGTGTCAAAGGGCTCTACCCTCTTGCAGAATTTCACCGGGAGACCAGAATAATAAAGACAGATTCGCGTAGAATGAAAAACATTTCCGCATCATGCTTTTTTGGATCTTTTTGCGTTTTCTGGCCTCTCAGTGCACTTTCCACAAAAGGACGGAGCCACAGGGGCAGCCTCTCCCCCATTCTGAAATTGTTTAGCTACATTCTTTAGCCTCCCTTAAAGGGATAATCAGTAAAAGATTATAGAAGGAGCAGCCGAACCACCGGCTAGACACAAATTCGTCATGGCATCAATAGTAAATACATTTGAAGTAAATGTTCATAATAAAAACTGAAAATGTTTTAGCCTAATCCTAGAAAACATAAGCAACCATATAATAAAACACAATACCCTAAAACAATAAAGTATGCAAAATATGCACTTATTTACTTAAAATAAGACTTTACAATGCATCACAAAATATCTTAACCAGAACTGATAATTACGTGGAAAATATTGAATGGGTAACGTGAAATAGTTGCTAGCCCATTGGTGAATTCAGGCCTAGCTTCGCATGACCTTCACATGACTTAGGGGTAGTGACTCCCAACATAATTTACTCGTGAGTTATACAAATTTAAATGTGTGGTGTCTGTGGTTTTAATACTTACGTCATCAGAACAGGACACGAACCCTAGATACATATACAGGGGAGTATAGATGGGCGTGATATAGTTGCTAGGGCTATAGTGCCTATGCGCTCCTCACCATGTTTGCAGGTCCTGGGCCCCAGACAGGTACATCTGATGGTGGCTCCTAACCCTGAGTGTAAGCTTCTCCTGAGGCCAAGGGGGGCCTGCTGAACAATCAGAAACCTCACAGACACACACAGGCGGTTCAATAACGCAGACATTCTGCAGCTCACTTTACTTCTTCTTCCTCCTGCAGGATGTAAACAACCCGGAAATGTCTGGAACGCAACAACCTCCTCCCTCATCTACTTTACTCAGGTGGAGTAAAGTAGATGACAAAGTGGCCTTTGTCGATTGTCTTCTATTGTTAGTATAGTCAAGTTTTACACAATGCATAATTAGAATGTAATAAAAAAACGCAGATATGCATCCTGCATTTGTTTGATTATATACACAATATAAAATATAGTATATATATTATATAATAAAAGCTGTCTATCCATGTAATGCTGAACAGTTACTGCCGAGCACGACGGAAAACCAGCCAAAGACATGTTTACAGGGAACGACGGCTAAAAATAGCCACAAACTTTAACGCGTTGAAACCTGCAGGCTTCCGTAGTTGTGTGCGCTACAGCACTAGTCGGTTTCAATCCGGAACACGTGGGCCCTAGAGATGTACATTACGTTACGTGAAGTTTGAAGGGGGTCGTGCTGTGTGCGGTAGCGGGCGAAGGAGACAGTGATAGGCTGTGATGGCCGTGCACCTTAACTAGATCGCTAGGTAAGGGGAAACATAATCCAGCCTACGTGATTTGTGTTATTGCGTTTATCATGCTATTGCAATGCCGCGTCTCGGAGAGGACGACCATCCTTTGGCACTCTGTGTTGTGGACTACGAGTCCCATGATGCTCAGCTACTTATGTGGCGTGATTCAAGGTTGACTGTGCTTGGATTGAGGTAGATGATCAGCTGTCATTGAGGGGAATATGTAATAACAGTACTGCTTTTCCTGTGCACAGCTTCCATCATACACATGCAGTCTGAAATGCAGAGCATGATATGTGTGCTGTGGTATGCTCCCTTCCCAAGGGAATGACAGTTCATCTTGTACCTGTCAAATAATAAGCCAGATGTATATGAGAGACAACACCCTACACTAATAGACTTGTGGAACTGTCTTAAATAAAAATAGCCAAGATAAGAATACATCTGCTTAATTCTTGCATAAACATTTTGTTTAGTAATATTGATTGGCAAACTAAGAATACAATACTAAGAATGTGCTTTTATCTATTGCTTTTTGGCAAAAGATCAAGTGTAGGACCTGAGAAAAGGAAATGGTCATTTGGCCTTAAAGGGACATTCCAGCCATCATATGTGTTTAATAAATATGATATCTGTGTGGTCATTTTCAAGGCGTCCCTTTTGTAAATGCACTGGGGGCTTCTCCAGCATTTGCCCCTTTCGTAGCTGCTTCCTGTGCGGGACATGTGCTATCCTTACCTTCTAGCTGCGGGCTGAGGTCTGTCAAGGCCGCTGTGCACATGCGGGGAAAGCACTTCCATTGATTCCCTGCCACTGATTCGCTGTTTCAAGCAGCAAATCAGTAGCAAGAAGTAGGGATTTACCGTATTTGCTCGATTATAAGACGACCCTGATTATAAGACGACCCCCCAAAATCTGAATATTAACTTAGGAAAAAAAGAAAAAGCCTGAATATAAGACGACCCTAAAGGAAAAAAGTTTTACCAGTAAATGTTAATTCATGTAAACTATTTTTTTAAATAAAAGCTATGATTGAGAAAAATATTTTTTTTGTTTTTATTTCCTTGTATTTTCCAACCTGTCCCCCAGTTACGCACATCTGCCCCCAGGCTTGCCACACCAATATGGCACTGTGGCCCATGATATGCCTTTTAACCCTCTATATGCCACTGTGCCCCATGGTATGCCTTTTGACCCCCTATGTGCCACTCTGCCTCCAGAAATGCCTTATACCCCTATATCCCATTCTGGCATTTAGGGGGTTAAAATGCATATTATGGGGCAGAGTGGCATATAGGGAGGTATAAGGCATTCCAGGAGGCAGTGGCATTAAGGGAGTTAAAAGGCATTGTATAGAGCACTCTATAAGGCATTTCAGGAGGCAGAGTGCTCTATTAAATGCCCCCTTAACGCCACTCTGCTTCCTGAAATGCCTTATAACTCCCTATATGCCACTCTGCCCCATAATATGCCTTTTAACCCCCTAAGTGCCAGAGTGGCATATAGGGGTATAAGGCATTCCAGAAATGCCCTATGTCCCCCATTTAACACACACACGCACACACACTTACCGGTGCTTCCAAATTCCTGCTGTATTGCCGGGGCAGCGGGTTGACGTCTCCTTCCGCTGCAGCCGGAAGGAGGTGGAGTTGGCAGCGGGGGGTTGTCTGCGTCCGTCGCGGATACCTTTCCCGGCTGTCAGAGATCAGAGTTCCGGCACCTGTGCGGGGAACTCTGATTTCTGACAGTCGGGGAAGGTATCCGCGACGGACGCAGACAACCCCCGCTGCTAGCCACACCTCCTTCCGGCTGCAGCGGACGTTGTCTACGCGGATCGCGTAGACGTCAACCCGCTGCCCCGGCAATACAGCAGGAAGCACCGGTAAGTAAGTGTGGGGGGGGGAGACAGGAGGATCCAGGTCCCCTGCAGCGGTGCGGGGGATCTGGATCTTAGTCTCATAATCAGACCTCTATTTGAGGTCTGATTAGAAGACGACCCCGATTAGAAGACGAGGGGTATTTTTCAGAGCATTTGCTCTGAAAAAAACCTCGTCTTATAATCGAGCAAATACGGTAGTTTCAACCTCAGTTAAGTGCCCTTTTTTCTTTTGATTTTAAATGTATATTAAAGTACTACATTGTCTTGTTGATAGACACTCATTTGCTTTAGCCAAAGGTCATCAGGTAGAATGCGATCATCAGGTAGAATGCGATCATCAGGTAGAATGCGATCAGGTTATTGTGATTATGTTACTGTGATTTGTCGTGCTTACGTTTGTTGAAATATAATTGCTAATAAACACATTTTTGTACTATTCAGCATCTGATGGTTATGTTCAAATGTTTGTTTAGGTGTACAGAGATGAAGGTTAAGGAGCCAACTGCATGGGGTCCTCCAGAGAAATCAAAGAGGAGTAAGAGGACCATTCGGCAAGCAGATGAAGATTCATCTGATGATATTGTTGGTATGGTTACATTGTTGGTGTTTCAAATATTGCAGAGTTAGTTTGAAAGCTTAGAAGAGTTGTCAACTCATCAGAAGAAAGTTAGAACAAAATGCTAGTTTTAAACCTACAAAGGTTAAACATTAGCTGTCTAGAAGAAGAAAAACTATAGGAGTTGTTAATCAATGTGTTGGTTCAGTTCTTACAAAGAGAAACAAACTTTAGTAATGCGAGTTGTATTTACTAAAAATTCACATTCTTTTTTTTTTTAGGTCTAACCTGCCATCATGTGGGCCAGGCTGTGGATTTGAACCATGTTAAAAAAGTAGTGTCCCAGAATGTTTGGTCAGTGTGTACAGAATGCATGAAGGAGAGAAGAACAGTGGATGGAGAAATGGTAGCTCCTGCGGATGTTTGGCTGTGCCTCAAGTGTGGTCATCAGGTAAAATGCGATCATGTTATTTAAACGCTAGCATGGTGATATGATGGGCAGGGCCCACCTTTAGGATCTCCACACCACTGACTTCTAGCAACAATCATATCATTGATCACTTTCTGTCTCATCTCCCCCTCAATCTCCTAACGGGTTGCAAGAGAAAGACCCTATTTTCGGTTTATATGAGCATACCTGGGAACTCTCTGGGTTTGACCCGGAGAACCGGTGTTGCACCCGGAGATCGAGGCATGTCAGTAACATGGCCCCCTACCCCAAAAATATCACAATAAAAATTTTGTAAAAAATTGGTAACATGTCAAAATAATCCCCCACTGTCACAAAAAAGTGTGTGTGTGTGTGTGTATATATGTGTACTTACCTTTCAGCAGTCCTGCGGCGAGTCTCCCTGTTCGGTCTCGGTGCCGGCTTGTAATGCTGAGCACCGGAAATCTTCCGGCACTCAGCATTACAAGCCGGCACCGAGACCGAACAGGGAGACTCGCCGCAGAGGAGAGAGAGAGGGGTGCCGAGCGGGTACTGACAGCTTGGTAACCGAAAACCACTCGGCGCCCCTTTCTCTCTTTCGGTTTAAAAAAAAAAAAAAAAAAAAAAAAGGGCTTGGGGCGGCAAAGCCCCTTCAAAAGTGCCGCCTGGAGCGGTTGCCCCACTTGGCTCCATTGTCGGGCCGGCCCTGTATGTGTGTGTATATGTGTGTGTATATATATATATATATATATATATATATATATATATATATATATATATATATATATATATATATATATATATACAAAAAAGTCCAACAATTAGAACAATTAGCGCTATAGCTTCACAAAACTTGTCGCATGAAAATAGTTAAAATATTTGCATTTTAAATGGCCATGGGGTGATTTGATGGGGTAAATCGAATTGGCTGGCTTCAAAGATGTCCCAAATATGGGACTTGGGCACAGACTGACCAGATGTCTAAATGGGGAAAAAATGCAGACCTCACAAACCTCACTTTTACCTCCCAAATAACCCAACAAACCCATGCATGTGGGGTATCACTGCACTCAGGAGATGTTACTGAACACATATTGGGGTGTTTGACAGTGACATATATCAGGAGCAGTAAATGCACACCTGAAGTACAATGTGTGTGGGAAAAAAAAAATAAAATAATTACTACCATAAATTTTAACAAAGGCTGATGGTAGAATTAGTGCATGGAAAGGGTTAAAAAAACAGCATTTGAAATACCCTAGGGAGTCAACAATATATGGTTTGATGGGGTAAATTGCATTGGCCGGCTTCAAAGAGACCCGAAATAGCACATGTGGCAGAATGACCAGATTTCGGGGGAAAAAATGGTTTTGAAATAGCAAAACGCTACTTCTAATTATTGCCCAAAAACTTGCAAAAAAACCCATAAAAACATTGGGTATTTCTAAACTCAGGACAAATAGTATAAACTATTTAGCAGGTTTTTTCATTAGTTCTTGAGAAAAAGTCCTTTTTTAAAAAAAAAAAAAAAAAAATCACCATATTTTATTATTATTTTTTTTTTTTTATTATTTTTTTTTTTTAGTAAATTAGATGATATGATAAAAATAATGGTATCTAAAGAAAGCCCTGCTTGTCTCCTGAAAAAAACCCAATATATAACTTGTGTGGGTGCACAAAATGAGAGAAGAAAATCAGAGCTAAACAGCAACACTGAAAAATGTTAAAAGAGCCATTGTCCCAAAATGTACTACGAGAAAGAAACTGTCTTGACATTAAGGGGTTAAGAACTGCTAAGGAACAGATGATTGTTATTATATCCTGAGATGTAAAACCAAAGTTGTAATTTCATTCCCATCCGTGTGCTCTGCATAGATGAGTGATGTGTTGATCCAGTGCCACATTGTAAGGTGTTTTTTGCTTTTAGTCTAATATTATAATTCTGTAAATTTCTGGTAGTTTGTCCTCACAGCATCATTCAACACAGCAAAGAGTGAAACACTTGTAGTGCATTTGCTTCATTGTTCCCTGAAATAAACTTAGGCAGATCCAGTTTAAAACAGCAAAGGATCATCTTGTTAAACTTTGTAATGGAATAGCGCAGTGTATAATTCAGGAACTTTGTTTGTGGGTCCCCAAGTTATTAAAGTTAAGAAGAAAGACTTCCATTAGCCAGTTTGAACAAGACAGGAATGGGTCAGCAATACCAGTGTAATTTTTCTAAACTGATGTCTATAATTTGTCGTTAAATATTTTTATAATCTCTAATGCCTGTTAATTGCATGCAGAGCTGTGGCGCAAACTCAGAATGCCAGCACTCATTGAAGCATGTCCGCATGTCTCACTCGGAACCCCACTGCATTGGAATCAATCTCAGCACTTGGGTAATTTGGTAAGTACACTACTCCACTCCATTCGTCGTTTTAACCCTTTCATGACCACATACTTCCCCCGGAGCTTTTTTTGTTCACTCACTTTCTTCTATAATATTTTTTTCATGTTTAGTGTGCCACCACAAACGTATATATTGTTTTTTTTTGTGGGCAGCCACATTTTAACATTTTCTGCCAATAAAGGGACGCCATTATTGTTCTATTATGTTTACGTTTTTGCGCACTAAAGATTATTATCATTTCCTCCTTTTTTTTTTTTTAATGTTTTGCTCTCTTACTCTTCTTAGAGAGCAGTGCAGCATTACCAGAGATTCCCCTTTGGAGGCTTTGTAGACCTACCTTGTAACTAAAGGGAATCTTAGATTAGGTCTTGGTCACAACACTGGGTTCTTTTCTTTTTTTCTTTTTCTTTTTTTTTTTAAATCATTTTTTGTGGAATTTTTTGTGGGAGAAACTGTTTCCCCCTATGACACCACACCAAACTCATCCAGCCATGTCTTTATGGACCTTACTTTGTGCAGTGGGGCACAGTCATGCTGGAATAGAAAAGGAACTTCCCTAAACTGGTCCCACTAAGTTGGAAGCATAAAAAACCTTTTTCGACAATGCTATGCTTCCAACTTTGTGGCAACATATAAATGTCTTCGTATTTAAACTGCAATGTCATAACCCTGTTGGTGCAATGGTCAAGTGTCCCAATACTTTTGTATGTGCTGTATGTGTATATATGTATAGTTTTCATGTTTGTTACATGCGGTCTTGAAATACTACATACTTTTAGCACTTTAGTTTTCCATGCACTTAAAATTGAAAGCTACTTGTGTGGCTGCCATTTCTTTTAATTAAATGTAAGGGTTTTGGTCAGGGTTCTCTTAATCAAGTATCTGGACCTTTTTGTTAAAATGCAGTTTCTCTAGTTTTTTTTTGTGTTGGTAAAATGTATTTCACTTCTAGGTGCTATGAATGTGACGAACAGCTTTCAACTCGCTGTAACAAGAAGGTACTTTCTCAGGTGCTTGACTTTCTCCAAAAACATTCATCTCGCTCTGAGAAAGGTATGGTTTGTTTGAAAGCCATTAACAGGATCCATGCATTATTAATGAGCTTTGCAACACCCGACACAGCTAATCTGTAAAGAAAGAATGCTTTCAAAAATAGACATGTTAATACTGTATTTTTTTTTATCATTTACCAAAATGCAAAGTGAATGAACCTAATAAAAATCTAAATCAAATTCATATTTGGAGTGACCACCCTCTGCCTTCAAAACAGCATCAATTCTTCTAGAAACACACAAAGTCAGGATGTGTTCTATGCATATAGTTAGGTGTATGAATAAACAGTTATAACAAACGGGCTAATGATAATCAACTGAATATGTAGGTTAAAACACAATCATTAACTGAAAATGAAACAACTGTGTAGGAGGAGTAAAACTGGGTGAGGAGCAACCAAACTCACTAACACGGTAAGGGCGTTTAATGCCAGAAGTCATAGACCATGAAAAGACTGAGCACAACAACAAGACACAAGGTGTGCATCAGCAAGGTCTCTCCCGGGCAGAAATTTGAAGGTAGACAAGGGTTTCCAGATGTTTTCTGCAAGCTCTTTTGAAGAAGCACAAACAACAAGCAATGTTGAGGACCGTAGATGTGGTAGCTGGCCAAGGACATTCAGTGCAGCAGATAAAAAACACATCATGTTTACAATCTGAAAATGTCCAGCAGTGCCGTTAGCTCACGAATGCATGTTTTTAGGCAACAGTGGAGTTTGGGGCTGCATTTCTGCAAATTGAGTTGGGGATTTTGTCAAAACTAATGGTCTCAATGCTGAGAAGTACAGGGAAATGCATGTTCATCAGGTAAGCATCTGATTGGCCCCAAATTTATTCTGCAGCATGACAACGACCCCAAACATACAACCAAAGTCATTAAGACCTATCTTCAGTGTAAAGAAGAACAAATAGAACTAAAAGTGATAATATAGCCCTCACAGATCCCTGATCTCAACATCACTGAGTCTGTCTGGGATTACACGAAGAAAGAGCCAACTGAGGCTGCCTCAATCCACACAAGAACTGTGGTTGCTTCTCCAATATATCTCCAACCTATCTGCTGAGTTTCTTAAAAAGCTGTGTGCAAGTGTACCTGAGAATTAGTTGTATTTTAAAGACAGAGGGTGGACATTATTTTGATGTTGATTTTCCTTCTGTTCACTCATTTTGCATAAATGATAAAAAAAATAGTTTTGAAAGCATTCTTACTTTTCATCATTTTTTCACACTTGCCTAAAACCTTTGTGCAGTACTGTATGTGTTTTGTATATAAGAAAAATAAAAATAACATCTTATATATATATATATATATATATATATATATATATATATATATATATACCGTATTTGCTCGATTATAAGACAAGGTTTTTTCCAGAGCAAATGCTCTGAAAAATACCCCTCTTCTTATAATCAGACCTCAACTAGGTCTGACTATGAGACTAAGATCCAGATCCCCCGCAACGATGCAGGGGACCTGGATCCTCCTGCCCCCCCCCCCCACTTACCGGTACGTCTGAGTCCCCGGTGCGTAGTCCGGGCAGCGTGTAGATCTCTACTCGATTCACATACACAACTTCCGTTGCAGCAGAGAGGAGGTGCGGTTAGCAGGAGGGGTTGTCTGCGTCCATCGCACAGACCTTCCCTGGCTGTCAGACCGTGATCTGTGGGGGCGGAGGGGTTGTAGTGTATGGGCGTATACTATAGTGTCAGCGTTTATGTGTGTAGATGTATAGTGCTACTAGTGTAGAGTCAGTGTATGTTTACTGTAGTGTCAGTGTGTTTGTGTGTGTATATGTATAGTGCTGGAGTCAGTGCGTGTATGTGTATACTGTAGTGTCAGAGACCGTGTGTGTGTGTGTGTGTGTGTGTGTGTGTGTATATATAATTAGGGCTGTGAGTGTGTATAGTGTAGTATCAGTGTGTATATGTATAGTGAGTCGGCATGTCTGTAAATGTATAGTGCCAGAGTCATTGTGTTTGTGTCCATAGTGTGTAAATTTTATATAGTATAGTAAGCCTGTGTGTGTGTGGTGCTAGCGTGTATGCTTTTGGTTATGTTACACTATAGCATGTGTGTATGCCAGCATATAGTGTGTGGTGTTAGCATGTGTCTACATGAGCAGCGAATGTTAGTGTGTGTGTGTTAAACTGTAAGGGGCTATACGGCATAGGATGTTAGTGTGTCTGTTACTAAATGGAGTGTTCAAATGTATAGCCAGGTTCGACAAACCCTGGGAGCCAAGAAAATAAAAACATAACTAACTTATTTTGCTGGGTCCTAGACCCAAACCAAATTTATCGACCCCTATGACTATGTTGATTACTTTACATCATGCAGTTAACTGTGTGCTGGGGAAATTGTAATTTTAATGCATTACTAAGGATATGAAATTGGAAAGCAATTAAGCTTTACCCTATTTCTAGCTTAAGGTTTTGGAAAATATAAGCAGGGTACACTTTAAAGCACATTAAAGTTTTCTTGTAATTAAATTACAACTAAAATCAAGCCATTGAAGAGAAGGAATATTTGTTACTGTTTAGAAGTTTTCAATGTAAAACCCACCAAAGAAGCCGACCAGGTAACTAGTAATTTGTCATAGTCAACAGGTCCGGTGACTTGAAATAATTTAAAGCTCTGCATAATAAAAACTTAGATGAGGTGACTTCCAGTCTTAACGATATAACAATACTGTATCATCACAATACTGTATCATCTAAGTTATGTCAAGATATAAAAATACTCAGTTGTAACGTAGATAAAACTGCAAAAGAGAACAGAGCCTATACTCAACTGATGCTATTTGTCCTAAAAGTGTGGATTAAATATATTTTATACCCTATTCCTGTACACAGTCAAACCTTCAAATCCATATGTCTGTACCTTATGAGGACCAATAAACCTCTTTCTGGTAATCATATGGAGTTTACATAAAAATATTGGTTCCTGTGGAAAATGTGGTAAGTGGTGTTATCACTATAGCAAGCAACTAATGATTTTTTACAAATTGTGTCCCTTTTTTTCTTTAAAGCTTTGCACCAGGGTTTTTTAATCCATTACATGGGGGTTATAGGTAAATAAGTACATCTTGATGGATTGTCTTTACACCAGAATCACTTTTTTAAGCATAACCCCAAAAATGTAGGGATATGTCTAGTAAATATGGATTAAATAAGATTAGCACTTTTATTTTGTTAGAGGCTTTATAACTCTTTACGTCTGGTTAGGTGTTTTGAGAGCATTTCAGCATTCCACGAATGATACCATAAAGAAATGAGGAGGAATCGCATATAATGTGATAAAGGCCTTATGTTTGGCAAGTATTGAGGAAATGGAAGGCATGAGTATCTTTTTATGTTTTAGTTGCTACTAAAGTATGGTAAAGCTGGTTTGAGCATTAAGATGATTAAATCCATAATTATCATATTTGGGTTCTCTATACTACGACAGCTATTTAATATCATTTTCAATAATTAGGATATTCACAGTGTTATCATGCAGAACATTAACATGTTTAGTAATGCTCAATATGTCAGTCACAGGGATTAAAACATTGAAGAGAAAGTACTGTATCGTGGAAGCAACATGTCTTCATTTTTTTTTCAATTATATTAAAATCTTGCACTTTAACAAGAATGGCTTGTTTGATGTTTTGTATATTTTTCTAATGCAATTAATGCTTCTCACTGGTAATTTACCAGTATGTATTTTACTTAAGGAATTGTTCAACAAGGTCTGGATATTTATACTTCCTGTGGATTGATTACATTTTGTTTTATCATCCATTAAATGTAGGTTAGATATTTTTTATCGCTTTACATGCTCTTGAACTACGCAAAGTGTTTTCTTTTCTATAGAAGTTGAAATAATGTAGGAGCTAGGATTCTGATTTTCATTCGGGTGTCTACGAAAAATGCGCCTTCACTGTAAAAATGTGCAAATGACATTACCGCTGCATGAAAGACTTCCGTAATTACATGAAGCGGCAGGGATAAAGACGTACGCTGGGTTCCCAAAAGAATGCTTGCAGCTGTGAGCATCTCGCAGCTGATCCTGTGGGCTGCTGGGCCCACCAAGCCATACATACCACGTCTGAGAGAGAGGACGCATTTCTGACACACTAGACGAATAAAGCAAGATTGCTTTCTAGGGAGAGCCACCCAGAAAGTTGTTGTAGAAAAGGTTAAGAGCCTTTCAGGGAGTGGCAGGTGTAATTCTAATATTCTTGGCAGCCTTTGTGTGTTTACATTGAAGCTCTCACTCGTCAGGCAAGTGGGTTACCTGAGAAACATGCCTCAAAAAAGTCCTATTGTCGATCTGACATCATATTCATGTATTTGCTTTTGTCATGGACACCATCCCTTCGAAGCACCATATGTTACTTCTTTCACACTGCTTTACACTTGTACTATTCATCGGAAACACAAGATGATAATTCTTATTCAGTTCTCTTAAGCAGGACAGAACAATGGCGTGTTGGGAGCCAGTTGGACATTTCAAGAGCCATATTGGGTTTTTTTTTTCCATTTTGAATTTGTTGCCTGAAATGCATATAGCATCTCTTCCAGCTGTAGTTTTTAACCTAGTTTTTGTTGAAATATGACTTTGGGACACTTCCTCTTTTTTTGTTGTTGTTGTATTCGAAGTTGAGGAAAAAGAAGATATGAAACTCTCTCATTTTCTCTCTCATACACGTTTCCATGTATCTGTAATGTTTAGGGCGTAAAAATCTAAAAGAAAAAAAGCACAGTGAATTATTTTTGCTTAGGCAATAGACTCTAAGCTTATATTTCTCCCTAAAAAAAAAACGATATAAAGCTGGGCTTATATTGTCTGTATAACTGTAGAGGGTTGTATGAGGTAAATATTGTTCCTGTTGTAGTATGGTTTTTTGTAATGTATTTATTTTTACTCCAACAGTTAGGTTTTCGGGTAGGTTTATTGTGTACCATAAAATGAAGTACATTTTTTATTTTAATTGGAATGTCTGAAGAGTTAGTAGTGCTGTATAATGCTGCACAAGAAGAGAAGGTCTCAGAAAAGAATTCTATTAACTGCGCCCTTTTTACGGAGGCCTTCAGCTGAACATCTCCAGAGATGTGTTCAATAGCAAGTGGTTTGACCTTGAGGCAGAGGTTGCACATATAGTATCTGGAACAAAGATTACTATTATTATTTTTTTTTAGAAAATAAATAAAAATACGGCACTGTGAAAAGACTTGCAAACAAAGGCTTTGGATAAATATTTTTTTTAAGATGAAAGAAATAATTTTATTTACATTTTTCTAACTACAACTCATGTAGATTACAAAGCTGAAACTGGGCGTCATTTAAATTGACATTGTTACAAAGTCCAGTTACTGTACGACCAAATGTGGTTTTGCACATAATTGTAGGATTTCGCTGTTTTACATTTATATTCCCCCCCCCCAACCTTTTCATATACTTACATTTTTAATTATAGTATTAAAACAACTAAGTGAATCATCTCACAAAAGTATACGAGCTTTCTATAACTTTAAATTTGCTTTTCCACATGCTCTGCTGAATTTATCACTTTTATAAGTAAATGTAGCATTGAAAATGCAGCATTTCTAGTACTCTTGAACAAGGAACACTTGTTAACTGACACAAATGCAAATACTAATTTCTATGTTGTGTTTAGGTGATTAAACATTCAGAAGTGGTAAATCTACTAAGGTGTATTTGCTTAGCATACTTAAGAGTGTAATGGATTTCTAAGTGGAACAGCATCTTTAAGGGGTAATGGTCCAGTTGTTCTAAGGTATTTAAAGTATTCATTTCACTCCCTTCACTTGGAACTCACACTAATGTACAGATCAAACTTAGTTTACAGATATTGAAGAAGAAAAAAGAGAGCTGGGCCAGGAAAAATGGAAGACAGGTCACAGAGTTAAATATTATGTTGTAAGTGCAAGACAGATGCATTCAGGTTTATTAGGAACTGGCCTTTCCAGCTTTCACTTTAAGTAACATTCATATTTAAGTCAAATTTGCATGGACTCTAATTCGTATTACTGCATGCAAATTAGTATTACTAATGATTTATTTTATGTTTTTGACAAGTTGAGATTCCACCAAAATCAATAGCTCAACTCGCATAGAAGCAAGTGATTGCTACTCAGTATGAACCTCCGCTGGTTTGGAAAAAATTGGACCAAAAATGTCCAAATAAATATTTAGAGGTTAATTCTCTGCTCTCCTTTTGTCGTTTTGCTCTGCAAAACACGAATATATTTGTCTCTTGAATATATTCGCACATCAGGGAAGACAAATGGGACGATGGTACTTGTGTGAAGCTGCCATTTAACCATGAAGTGAAATGCGTTGAGCTTCCCCTGCAGACATGGTCCGTTGTGACAGTGCTGTCCATATTTGGTGGCCAGGCAAGGAGAGCCAGGTGGTGCAGCAAAGCATAGCACAGTGAAGCGTGCTCAGATCTAAGTCTGACATTTGTCATCCTGTACTGCTGCAGGGAAGAGAAAAATCTGCTTTTCCATATGCTTCGGATTTCATTTTTGCCCGCAGTTTTGTCCAGATGGCATCTGAACATTGTTTACTTTAAGATGCTTCTCCCAGATGTTTAGAAATGCTGATGAAGAAAGGCAACAACTGTGTTACATTGATGTATACGGAAATACAGTTCTTAATCACATATTACTTCTCATATGCTTATACACGTCTATTACTGTTCTTTAAAGAAAGAATTCAACAGCTTGTATTGATAGATGCTTTCATACATGGATATCAGGAACTGCATTTACACATTGAAGTACAAATGTAGTTTTGGGAATGAAACTATTATTAATCAAAGCAATTTGAATGAATTAATTTAATAATAAGTTGAATTTCTACATTCATTACAATACATACATATATATTATCATTACCTTCCCAATGACTTTATTCCCAACAAGAACCTAGCCTTTAAACCTTCACTGCTTAATTTCTCCCCTGTATTATCCGAGAGGAGAATCTGATGACATCAAAGGCAGCACTTTCTAAGTGTTATGGACGCAACAGTAGCTAAAAAGTAACAATTTAGTTAGACCGGGTCTCAAGGTGCTCGAGCTTATGACTGGAAAACAGTGCCAACTATATGATTATAAGAAGTAACTCAGACTCTGCTTTACAAGTAACTGAAAAAGAGCTCAGAACAATAGGGAATGTGCTGCTCAAAGATGAGTGGATTTTTGATAAAAAAAGCCCTAGTTACTTTAAACCCAATGTAAGAAAATGCTGAAATCTTATATTCATATTGTTTCTCCTTGTTCATATGTCAGCCATATTTATATTGTTCACATATCACATTTGTGCTATGTTTAGCCACACAATACCATGTTAGATTCATGTAACATACAAGACTTATATTTAAGTTGTTTCTCATAACTATTACTGTCTTAGGATATACAATACTTTGCAAAAGTTTTAGGGAGGTATGTAAACATCCTGTAGTGTAAGAATGCTTTTAAAATTAGACATGTTGATAGTATCTTTATAATATGACAAAATGCAAAGTGACTGAGCAAAAGAATTAAATCAAATCAATATTTGTTGTGACCACCCTTTGCCTTCAAAACAGGATTAATTCATCTAGAAACACAAAGTGAGGGATTTTGTAGACATATAGTTAGATTAAACAATTATACCAAACACATGCTAATGATAATCAATTTAATATATAGGTTAAAACACAATCATTAACTAAAACAAGATGAGGTTGCTGAAGCCAGTTTAATGTCAAGTCATACACCATGGCAAGAATGAGCGCAGCAACAAGATACAAGGTAGTTTTATACTACATCCGCAAGGTCTCTCCCAGGCTGAAATTTCCAGATGTTCTGTCCAAGCTCTTTTGAAGAAGCAAACAGGCAATGTTGAGGACCGTAGTCACAGTGGTCATCCAAAGAAACCTAGTGCAGCAGATGAAATACGCGTTGTGCTTACTTCCTTTCGCAATAAGAAGATGTCCAGCAGTGCCATCAGCTCAGCATTGGCAGAAAACAGTAGGACCCTGGAACACCCATCTACTGCATTGACAGCAAAACACAGCAAGTGCTCTGGACTGATGAATCAACATTAGAAGTATTTGGCTGCAGCCAAAGGCAGTGTGTTCGCCGAATGGCTGGAGAGCGGTACAAGAATGAGTGTTTGCAGGCAACAGTAAGGCATGGTGGAGCTTCCTTGCAATTGTTTGGTTGTATTTCTATAAATGGAGTTGGAGATTTGGTTAGAATGAATGGTCTCCTCCGTACTGAGAAGTACAGGAAGATACTTATCCATCATGCAGTAGAATCAGGGAGGAATCTGATTGGCCCCAGATTTATTCTGTAGCGTGACAACGACCCCAAATATAGTCATTAAACACTATCTTTAGTGTAAAGAACAAAGAGTCCTTGAGGTGATGGTATGGCCCCCACAGAGCCCTGATCTCAACATTATCTAGTCTATCTGAGAAGGAGTGAAGCAACCAAGGCTACCTAAATCAACAGAACTGTGATTAGTTCTCCAAGATGTATGGAACAGCCTACCTGCCGAGATCCTTGTGTGCACATACACCAAGAAGAATTGATTCTGTTTTGAAAGCAAAAGGTGGTTATGCCAAATATTGATTTGATTAAGATTTTTCTTCTTTAAAAAATAATATTCACAACTACTGAAAAAGTCTAATGACTTCAGGACTTAAATATTCTGTTCCAGCATAGGAGCATGTTTCCACATATCCTGCAGATGCATCTTCAACTTGGAAAATATGCCTGGGCAGCTTTGTCTGATCAGCGTACCAGAAAATATTGTGTGCGACTTCTCATTTTGTTTCTCTTTAATTAGAGTTTTTGGAAACGTAATTATTTTTTTCTGGATCATGTAGGAAAAGAACAAGGAGCTCCCCGTGGAGGAGATCTCCAGGCCGCTGCTCTGTAGAACAACCTTTTGGCATAAACATTCCATTAACGTAAATTGGCCCGCACTATATTGCTAAGAACTCTTTAATGAGACGCCAGTCTTTAACTCATTAATACAAATATGTGAGCTCATATGTCAGAAATCTAGATTGCAGAATCACCTTTCCTGGCATTTATTAAGTCCATAACTCATTTGCATTGACATGCAGTATTAATCAATATTTTTAAACTCTGGAAATGTCACTAATGCTCATCTTTAATGCGAAGGCTGCCACATTGTGGAAGTTGGCACAGGAATTTGAGACTAAACTGTGGATATTATGTTTCCGTGCTTCCTCCAGGCTAGACATTAATGATCCCTCTATTTTTATTCTTTTTTTTTTTTTAAATGAGACACATTACTGGTTATAGGTTTCACTTATTGTACCTCATCCATCTGGACTCTTTAATTGACAATGTTGATGAGATCCACTCCTGTAGAATGACATTGAGGACAGACACTATCTGTAAAATGTGTTGAGATATTTAGAACAAGCAACAATATACGAGTGCATTTAGAAATTATATTTGCAGTTGTAATCATAGGAAAGTTAAGATTTTCGTTACAGGAGAAAAAAGGCTGCTTTGCATTTTGAGAAATAAATAATGCATATTGCATTGATATGTTGTTGCATCCTCTTTATAGAGCTATAGTCTTATATTGTAATTTGTAAACGTATGGTAATGTTAGTAATTTGATTACATCTGGCTACCTAATTTGCTTGCTAATGGCAATTGTAAAAACATATTGTCATCTGGTTCAACAGATGTTTTCCAGCCAGTTGTTGGATGTGCTGTATAAGCCAAACACACAGATATATCTAACCTATTTTAAATCTCAGGTCAGATGAATTATATGCTTGCTATTCTTTAAATCCAACATTGAGAGGTAAACATTTATTTTCTTTAAGCTGAACTTTTAGGCTAGGAAACATTATTTTTTGGGGGGATTTCATGACTATTAATCAAGAAGATGGTTGATAGGTGAATGTGTACTTTGCACATAGCCTAGAAAAATACCGTATTTGCTCAATTATAATGATTAGGAGACCACCCCCCCCCCAAAATTTTAATATTAATTTAGTAAAAAAAAAAAAAGCCTGAATATAAGACTACACTATAAGAAAAAAGTTTTACTAGAAAATACTAATTCACATGTAAACTATTTTTTTCATATTTAATAATAAACTATGATTGAGAAAAATGCATTTTTTTATTTCCTTTTCTGCCCCACGGCTTGCTACTCTGCCCCCCCAGATATGCCTTACATCCCCCTATATACCACTCTGCCCTCTCATATGCCTTATACCCCCTGCATGCCACTCTACCCTCCTGATATGCCTTATCCCCCCCAACTTACCGATGCATCCCTTGACATGTCCATTGGTGTCAAGTGGGGGCAGCCGGTGGACATCTGCGTGATGCGTGCAGACAACCTCCGCTGCTAACCGGGATTTCCGCTGGGGCTTCTAATACTGAGCACCGGAAGGTCACGTCACGCCGGTGCTCCATCACAGAAGCCCAGACATTTACCGGCTGCCAGAGAGGAGATCCAGGTCTCCTGCAGCACTGCGGGGGATCCTCCTCTCTTGTAGCTGGGGGACGTCTGCGCGCTCACAACCTCTGCTGCTGTCGGCCGGTACTTCTGCTAGGGCTTCTATAATGGAGCACCAGAAGGTCATGTGACGCCGGTGCTCCATAGAAGCCTCGGCAACAGTGGAGGTTGAGGATCCAAGTCCCCTGCAGCGCTGTTGTATAGTCAGACCTCTATTTGAAGTCTGATTGTAAGATGATCTTGAATATAAGACGAGGGGTATTTTTCAGAGCATTTTTCACAATTTCTTTGTGATATGCAGTTGGTAGTATGACAACTGTCTACTTACTGTCCTTCTCCTCTCCCACTTTTCACCAAACCATGCTGAACAGCTCTGCCAGACTAATTTTCTTATCCTATTGCTAAAACTCAAGAGAAGCCAACAATTCATCTTTCTAATACCCACATTTTTTTTGGGGGGGGGGCTTTTCTGCATATCACCCTTGCTATAATGTAATCATCCTCGCCCAAGCAGTCCCTCACCTTCTGACTTATTCCTTCTTAATCTCATAATATATTGTAAGCTTGCAAGAGTGGAGTCTTCTTCTTCTGCCCTAGTATGTCTTAGCATGTGTATTATGTTATCAATTTTAATTGTATAAATTAGAAGGGGGGTGATTTGTTCTCTGCTGATCTTCAGGTCTAAGGACTTCTATAACTTCTATAAGGACTGGTAGAAATGTGTTTTACTGAATGTGTGTTTCATGTTGCAGGATTTTCAACGAAGGTTATTAGACTACGGGAGGAAAACGGTGGAAATCAGAAAGGAAAAGGCATTATTCACAACACAGCAATACTAGTGAAAGGAATGAACAATTTAGGCAACACTTGCTTCTTTAATGCTGTAATGCAGGTAAACACTGTGCATCTATATAAAAGTTAAAGGAATAAAAGCATGCATGGCCACTCCATTATAAAACTTGTTTACCTTTTAGGAGAAACAATCACTTTTTAACATTTTATTTATGCTTCTGGAGGGGATCTATTTCTACTTGAATTATATTTTTCTGTTTCCATGAATAGCAATAAACGCCTACTAGAGAAGCTTTCTTCAGGTGAAAATGCAATTATTTCCTATTTTATTTTTCTATTTTTTTATTTAGACATCATTTTAATTTATAGTGTTGTGATATTGTTAGCAAAACTCCCCACATTCATTTTCTCCTTGTGGAGAAAAATACATGACATCTCTTAAGTATTTTCTTCCTACTTCAATATGAAGCAATAAGTACATATGAAGCCTCAAAGCTGTTTATTTGATAATAGAAGTGTTGACAAGAGAGTTGTGGTTCAGCTCTTTAACTCTGCTATACATTATGAAGAGCTGACCCGAATGAGCTTCTGCTACAAAAAGAGATTGGCTTTCCCTGTATAATGTATAGTTAAATCAGAGAAATTTCTTCAAAACCTAGGTAGACATTGACGTATAAATTATACAGGGCCAGCTTCACCATCCATAATGAATAGCCATGGAGAACATTGCTGGTCTTGTCCCTTCGTACTAAATAGTGAAGTGAGAAAGTTAAGACCACAACTCTTCAGCCAACTCTTCTTTTAGTGAATAACTCCAACTATGGGTCAGCACTGGCGAGTTTCTCAAGCAAGCAGGGCCGAGCTTGTCTTGCATATTGTATGATTTAATGTGTCAACAGACTGGAGAAAGCTCACTGATTTAGTTATACATTATACAGGGGCAGCCAATCTCTCACTGCAGCAGGAGCTCCCATGGATTGGACCATCATAATGTATAGTGAAGTCAAGGAGTTTAAATCTTGCACACTCTCCTGTGAACTCTCTATATAGTGAATAGATCCCCTTGACTTCCTTTTTTCATTATAAAGGCCCAACTTTTACTGCTGGGAAAAATTGTCTAGCCCTGGATAATGCATAGTTATATCAGTGAGATTTCCCCAGTTTGTTCCTCTGTATACTGAATCAGAAGGATCAATGTTTCCAATGTACAGCGCTGTGGCATATGATGTCATTAAATCACTAAATAATAATAATAACTGATAATAGTATTCAGGCTTTTCTAAAGCCATTTCAGAAAAAAGGGACACATTGTATATTCTGATGATGTCTAACAAAAGTATACAAATTCCTTTTTGTTGAGTAAAGCATGTTTAGCAAGGCTCATTTGTGATTATTGGTTTTAATCCGGCATAACTGTCCAATTAGTCATGTGTTTTTTTTGGTGAGCTACTGCAGTCAGGTTTGTGATCTGTTTCAAGGTTCAAGTGGTAGCCAAAGTGCCCAATTAGTGCGAACCTCAGAAAGATATACGTATATCTACCACACATGGTTATCGTTGATTACATTCATTACGGGAAATCTCTTAATAACCTCACTGTGAAGTTGTATTTTTCTAGAATCTCTAATTAATTTAGTAGTTGTTTTTATTTTTATTTTATTTTTTTTGTAAAATATAAGAGAACCATACATGACCCAGTCTGGCTATTCATTCAGCAGAAAAGCATACAACTCATGACATGCAAGTTAATGGAGTGCTTTTATTCTTAGACTATAGTGTGCCTATATCTCCACAAACAGCACAATACACATGACGTGCATTGTACTGTTTGTGGAGATATAGGCACACTACGGTAGACTCAGTGCTTCTTCTCAGTCGTGTCAGTTTTTAGAAGCAAAATTAACCCCTTTTAACTTAAATGCTCCTTCCATCCCTGGGGTTATCTCTCCTTTTATTTTCTTCCATAATGTTTACCCTTTGCACAGTGTTGCAGAATATAGTGGGACATTATCAATCAAAAATAACAAGAACTACTCCCACAATCAATTTTGTAGTCATTTTAGCTTTGAATTTAAAAACTGAAAAAGATAATTTAGACATCTTATAAAATGAGTAATGCTTCTGAGCTAGTATATTTGTTTTTATAATAATAAATACATATATATGTATATCTATATATATATATATATATATATATATCTATATATATATATCTCATGCAGTAGAGGGTCCTTGAGCCTTTCATTAGCCGAATGGTGAGTACTTCTCTGACCAGATGTCATTATTTTCAGAACCTGGCACAAACACACATGCTCAATGAAGCTCTAAATGAAATGAAGGAAAAGGGCACAAATATGAATATTGGTCAAAATGCCGACATTGGACTGGTGAGTTCCTGATTTTATGTTGTATATGTTGTGCATAGCTGTATAGTTGCATGATGGCCTAAATAAAGTTTTGCATGCCAGGAAACTTCAGTTCAATAATACTTCTGTTGACCTAGTGTTTCACTAATCTTTATGTTGTGGCAACTCGGTAGAGAAATTCTAGAGTCGCTTGCTGTCTCAGACCCGTGGATGCCCAATGTAAATTGCATTATTGGAATCACACCTGAGTTTCTGATCTGTGCGGTAAATTGGATCCACATATTTTTTTTTGAGACTAGGTCCATAGCTGGCATCTAATGAAGGCACTAAGGACAGTAGCTGGGAAGTGCTAGACCACCAGTTAATTTTCACGCTTATTGGATTACAGATCTCCAGCATCGCCCTGCTACTACAATTTGATGAATGCTTGTTGTCCCAAACAGTCTATTAACATCATGTTGGATATCACTGTTTTAGAACAGCTGTGTCCAAATTTGCAGCAATATATACAGTAAAAAATACACATTAGTGGAATGGTAAAACAGTATTTTACCTAAAAAACAGGAATACATGTAGTTTAACATTTTTGGTATCTATTACGCAGTTACAACCTCCGTTACCGGCACTTCCTCCAGGGCTTCTATGGTGGAGCACTGGAAGGTTATGTCACGCCGGTGCTCCGTTATAGAAAGCCGGCGGAAGTGCCGGCAGCGGAGGTTGTCTATGCGCATCGCGCAGACATCCACCAGCTGCCGAGGGACCTGAACCCATACCCTGCTGCTTGCCTGCAGCAGGGCTAAATGAAAAAGAAAAAAAACACCCGCCGGCGCCCAGAACTGCATATGTGGCTGAGAAAAGTGCGGCCTATATTCGGGCCAATACAGTATTAAGCGGTTTTCAGAGCCCTTTAGTTTTTATTCTTATTCTAAGAAAGATAGTGATTAAACATGGTGGCTTATACTATTTGCTTACGTTTTACAGTAAATTTGTATTGGCCATCACTGGAACTAACACCAATTATTAATGATAATTTACAGTGGCCAAATGACACTAATTGCACATTTTTTTGCATTTCTCCTTTAGGAACCTCTGGAAATCAGTGTCTCAAGTCCTGGCCCTTTGACATCTGCAGTGTTCTTATTCCTGCACAGTATGAAAGAGGCTGGGAGAGAACCCATCTCTCCCAAAGTGCTCTTTAGCCAACTTTGTCAAAAGTAAGGACATTTTGCGTTATTATTATTTTTTCCTCTGTTGTTTTACCTATGTTCAGAAACCGAAGAACTTCCTAAATGCAGAAACAATAACATTGCTTTAAAATCTTGACAGTAGTATATACCGTATTATTCTGGAGTGGTCCTGATCTTGTATAATAATAATAATAATAAACTTAATTTATTATAATTTGAATTTGAGGAAAACAGCTAAAACGTAACACATACTGATGTATGTATCATTGGTTGAGGTTGAAGCCAACCAGTGTAGGGTGTTTTTAGGATAAGAAAAACAAAATACTGTCTGCGCTTCTCACCCTAATAAAGTTGGCAACAAATATATAAACATAATATAAATGAGAGGTTTTGGTTATATGAATTGGCCAAAGCATAATTAAGCTCACCCGCCACGTCAAGGCACACTCTCAATAGGGTGAGAACCTACTCTCACCTCCTACATTGGTAGGCCTCACATTATACATTTGTATTATTTGAGCCTGAGACTAGCTTAGCGCACCAAAATTTTTTCTTTTCCCTGTTTTTGATCTAATCTTTACTACTTGGTTCTCTAGTATTAAGGTGAACTTGCTGGCAAGCTGTTTGTTTCTGTCTCTCTTTTAATATACACACTTATGTTAAGCACCACTAGAAATATTCATCTCAACATTTAGGAAAATATGCATAGAATGAAATTATTGAGTTACCAAAGCTTCTAGTCATGGAAAACATTTTACATAGCTTGTGTGCAGAGTTCATAGAGCTTGTAAGGCTCTATTTAATTCTTTCAAGAAAACAGGGCTGAAGATGGCTAATCACTTAAATCACCCAGCTAATTATGTGCTCTGCAGGCCCACAGATGCAGTTCTTACTGAGAAAGTGGGCTGTTTTGTTCTCTTAAGAGGTTTTGCTGCCAAGCATTAGTGCTTCATTGGTACTCATTTAGTACAGGTCACGAGAGGATCAGTAGGTAGCGCAAGTTTAAAAAAAAAAAAAAAAAGGCTAATAAATTGGGCTCTTCTCATGCTCTTGCAGCTAAACTCCTAAGGGTTAAATTTAAATTTTGAGTCTGCTGACAAACGTATTTATATATAACGGATAAACCTGCGCAAGGCAACACACACAAAAGCTGTAAGAACACCCGATAGTACCATTTAAAGTATTGCAAAACTTGCATTAGGCTCACAGTTTGAAAAGTTAGTAGAAGTGGTAATTGTATTATTAATTGACTTACATAACTCATTAACTTAAAGCTGTACCTGCTCCTAATTCCTGTCAGTCCATTACCTCCCTCGTTCAGTACCAAGTGATCACTGTCCTCCACAGCAACAAGAACATATAAGGAACTATTGCAATATTGCATTTAAAAGGCCTGCAAGCTGAGGATTAACATTTCATCCAAGGTGCTTCAGATAAGTGTTGTGTATACGTGGGTCAGTATTCTCCACTAACTTGGACTGTCGATTCCCTTCTAAATGTCTTTTATTAAATAATTAACATTGTTATCTAGGCCATTCCATGGCCTAGATAATATATATTCATTATATGAAATCAGTCATTCCACCTAGTCTCCTCTTACACTGTACAGTATTCCTATGTGAAACACCTTGCAGCCCCCCTTTGCTCTTTGGCTTGATGGCCTATACTTAGCAGACTAGTGTGTTATTATAGTGGATGGTAGCCGACAGTGTTCAGTTATGTGCCCTATGCCAAATCAGGGGATGAATTGGCATGCAGTCATCCACAAGTATAAAATCCAATGTTCGTTGGTTTTACTCTCCATATTACACACATATAGTGATCATGTCACTAATAGTGTGTGGGACATTCATTAATAAAAATCATTATTGTAAAATGAATTTAGACGAGTCTGAGTGTGCTCACCCTTCCTAAACTCAAACAGTTAATCAGTGGTTGGTAATTAATGTTGAGAGGATGTTAGTTCAATCTCGGTGAAGAAGATATAATCAAGATGTAATTGGCATATATATATATAATCTTACTTGCTTTGGTATTTAGCAATAGCACAAACAAAAATATTACTTCTGCATGCTCTTACATATTTCGTTCCTTGGTTTTGTTTTTCTAATCTGCAAGTACATAATGCCGATAGGTTTTTGTACTTGTTTTTTAGACATGTTCTTCCTGTGACCCAGTCTCCCGTCTGCGTGGTGTTGTGTGACTGGTCTCTTCAGAACTGTGTCTTTGATTTGCTTGCATTTCAGGCTCCACACCAGGTCTCTTTATTGCCAGTACTGAAGAGACCTTCATGAACTGGCAACATTGACGGTACCCCAGCCGCAGCTGGCTGTAGTCCCTACCAGGGTTAGCAGGAGGCTCAAATTATTCTGCCTGCTCACACTCCGCGCATGCTGGCCAGATACTGCCAGTCTGTCGTGCTTCTGTGCATAGCAGCCCATGTCATCCGAATAACTAATGTAACATGTCCAGAGAGTAAAGCAACATTGACACTGGCGCCTCTGATTCATGCTGCGTGCCTAAAACGGATTTGGGTTTGCAGTATTAAACACACAAACCACAAGTGTCACACCTATTAGTTACCTCTGTAATAGAAAAAAATTTACAAAAAAAAGCTAAACTCCCTAATGGAGCTCCAATAATAACATGGAGTTGCGTGTGTGCGCCTCAAGAGGATCACAATGTCCTTAGAAAATGATCATATGTAGCCGAGACACCAAGGTAGCCAACAGTAGTCATATGCAATATCTGAGGTCCAAACCCTGGAAAACATGTATAAAAAAATCTGAATGAAAAATCTAAGTTATGTGTTATTACCTTTTGTGGGCTTCTTTAACCCCTTCGTGACAATTGCCGGTCCGGGCACGTCACTGAAAATCGTGACGATTATGACAATTGACGTGCCAGGACCGGCACGTCTTTAAACGGGTGAAAAAATCGATCCGTGATCGATTTTTTCACTCAAACGGTGTTGCTCTAATGCCTCGACATCGAGGCATTGAGCAACACCAAAAAAAAATTCCCGCCCCCCCCCGATCGCTCCTAGGAGCAAAAAAAAAACATGTTTGAAAGACTGCACGTCTTTCAAACATGGCGGCGCCCGCCGCCGAAAAACGGGTTTAGGAAGCGATCGCGAGTCGCTTCCTTTGCTTAGCTGGTGTTGCTAAGATGCCTCAGTATCGAGGCATCTTTGCAACACCTGTTTAGCAAAGGAAGCGACTCGCGATCGCTTCCTAAATGCTCAACTTACCTTCCCGGTGCCGGTGTCTTCGAAACACACGCGGTGTTTCAAGATGGCGGCGCCCATCAAGCCGGGGGGCGGAGCCTGCTGACATCATCGGGGGGGTGTTGCTGGATGTCATGGACATCCAGTGAATAACACCCCTAGTGGTCAGATCACTCATAAGAGTGATCATGATTTGATAAATCAAAGGCAATGTTTTCTAAACATTGCCTTTGATCAGTATTGGATCTGCCCCCCTCCTTCACTTGCTTCTAGTGAGGGAGAGAGACAGATCGGTGTGTTCTGGTATTTCAGGTATTCCCTAATAAAAATATATATATATTGATCCAAAGGCTCTTATAAGAGCCACCCATATAATATTAACCCCTTCATTGCCATTGATCACTGCATAAACAGTGATCTTGCATAGTGGCAATTGTTTTTGGGTTTTTTTTTTTTTACATGTTTTTTTACTTTTTTTACTTTTTTTTACTTTTTTTTAGGTTTTTTTTTATTTTTTATTATAGCCATTAACCCTTTCCTTCCCCACTATTTTTGCTGCAATTCTTACCATGCAGCGGTATACGGCTGAGGAGGCGTATGCCTTTTTGGCCACAGATTCTGAGGCCACCGATACAGCGTCAGATTTTGACGTTGGTCAGTTCACAGATACATCTAGTGATGTATCTGTGGCTGTTAGGACGCCTACCACACGTAGTCGTGGCAGTGCACCAGAGGCATGGGTAGCGCCTAATAGGTACAAGCCAGCTATCCCTCCTTTTTCTGGAATTCCTGGCATCAATATTGATGTTACAGGATTCACTCCACTGCAATTTGTGCAGGTTTTTTTGGGAGACGATGTCTTGGGAGACATTGTCACACAAACAAACATTTATGCCCAGCAGCACCGTGCTGCTAGCCCTAATTCTTTTTGGGCAAAACAGCCATGGACTCCCATTGACGTGCCAGAATTTCTTAAATTCTGGGCACTCACAATGTTAATGGGCATTATAAAAAAGCCCTCCATCCGCTCCTACTGGAGCACCAGCCCCATCTTTAGTACCCCCATTTTTGCCCAAACTATAACTAGGCAAAGGTATGAAATGATTCTTCGTTTCATGCATTTTAGCGACAACAGCCTGTGCCCCCCTAAGGAGGACCCCCAGTTTGATAGGCTGTACAAAATCCGCCCCCTGATTACCCATCTCGCTGCCAGGTTTCCAGAGGTTTATACACCTGGAAAGAATATCTGCGTGGATGAATCCCTAATGAAATATAAAGGAAGGTTGGGATTCAAGCAGTATATTCCTTCCAAGCGCTCCAGGTATGGAGTGAAGGTGTATAAGCTCTGTGAGAGCGAGACAGGATATACTCATGCCTTCCGGGTATACGAGGGTAAGGATAGCTACCTTGACCCTCCAGGTTGCCCAGATCATCTGGGCACCAGTGCCAAGATTGTTTGGGACCTAATATTCCCCCTTATGAACAAAGGCTACCACTTGTATGTAGATAACTTCTATACAAGCGTCCCTTTGTTCAAGCTGCTGTATTGTTTCGATACGGTAGCTTGCGGTTCTATAAAAAAGAACCGCTTGGGTTTCCCACAACGCCTGGTACGAACCCGGCTAGGAAAGGGGGAGACCTCAGCTCTACGCCAAGAGGAGCTTTTGGCATTGAAGTTCAAGGACAGAAAAGAGGTGTGCATGCTGAGCACCATCCACGATGAGAGAACCGTGGAGGTTTCTGTCCGTGGCAGAGCTGGGGTCACTACAAAGCCAGTGTGCATCAGGGCCTATAACAAGCACATGGGTGGAGTTGATCTGTCAGATCAACTCCTACAGCCCTACCTCATTATGAGGAAGACAAAGGCCTGGTACAAGAAGGTTGCAATTTATCTAATGCAAATTGCAACCTATAACGCTTTTTTGCTGCACAAAAAAGCAGACACTGGGCTGAAGCTGTCTTTTTTGCAGTTTCAGCTCGAAGTAATTTCAGGTATCTTGTACCGTGATGCACCTGGTCCCCAAGTAGTGATGGGAACCAACAGAATTGGGGCTACCCATTTTATTTTTAAAATCCCCCCTACAGCAAAGAAGCAGAGTCCCCAAAAGAGATGCAGGGTATGCTACAGCAGGGGGCAAAGAAAGGACACCACATTTTACTGTCCAGATTGCCCTGGAAAACCTGCACTCTGTGTCGGTGACTGCTTCAAGCTGTATCACACAGTTTCCCATTTTTAATTTTTTTTTTGTTCCTGCTCCATTTTTGTATTTTTTTTTAATTTTTTGTTACATTTACTGTTTTTTAGCTTTTATTTGCTCCACCATTTTTAAGCGTTTTTATTTGCACTGTCAAGTGACCCCTGTGTCCATTCCGTGGCATGAGGGACCACTTAAGGTGCTAGATCAAATCCCTTCTTGGAGATAGGCCAGGCTTTCTTGTAACCTGTCCCTACTGATAGTTGGGTACAAGCATTTTTCTTTACCCAGATGTAAAATTCCTACTGAATTTGAATTGCTCATGTTCCAAATGTGGCCCTTTTGCCCCCAAACAATCTGACAAACCCATGCATGTGGGGTATCAATGTACTCAGGAGATGTTGCTGGACACATATCTGGGTGTTGTGTGACCGCAACATATACCAGGAGCTGTAATTTCACACCTGAAGTACAAAGTATGTGAAAAAAACACCAAAAACAATTACTATCCCAAACTTTGACAAGGGTTGGTGGTAGGATTAGTGCATGGAAAGGGTTAAACTATCAGCATCTAAAATACCCTGGGGTGTCTAGTTTTCAAAAATATATGGTTTGGTGGGGTAAATTTAATTTGCTGGCTTCAAAGATGCCCCAAATACCACATAGAGACAGAATTACCAGATTCAGAGAAAAATGGTTTTGAATTAGCAAAACGCTACTTGTACTTATTGCCCCATAACGTGTAGAAGAAAGCAAAAAAATATAAAAACATTGGGTATTTCTAAACTCGGGACAAATAGTAGAATCTATTTAGCAGGTTTTTTCAGTAGTTTTTTATGATGAATAAAAGATTTTTCAAATAAAAGTGAGAAAATTTGTTTTTTTTTCAATTTTTCGTCATATTTTATTATTTTTATTATAGGAAATTACATCATATGAAAAAAATTTTGGTGTCTGAAGAAAGCCCTTCTTGTCCTGAAAAAAACAATATATAACTTGTGTGGGTTTAGTAAATGGGTTAAGAGAAAATTACAGCTAAACACAAACACCGCAGAAACGATAAAACAGCCATTGTCACGAAGGGTACAAAAAGTAAAATCAGCCTTTGTCACGAAGGGGTTAACTAGATCAACAATTTCAGCTCTCCTACATATTGAGGCATACTTTAACGGCATGTCTTCCTTCTTTCGCAAATGTGCTGCAGCAAATGGTTAAAGGGTCTAGCTCGACAATAGTTGAACGCTGTACCCCCAACATATATTAAAAGGGATATTGTAAAACTTTATTCTGCTGCTCATTTGTGTTTCTTTTTCAATATAAAAAATATAAAAACTATTTTTTTATGGATTTGAATTTCAATCAGATGTGTTTAAAACACATGAATTCCCTACTAGACAAAACAATGTCTTATAAGAGCTTTTTCATCGCATAGTGTGTGTCGGTTAGCTTACTTTTTGCCATTTCCCCTGATCCGGCCCTGTACCATGCTGGAAAGTAAAACGGCTACGATGATTCCTTCCATGGCGACTGCTTAGCGTCTGGTACTAATTCATCCACTGTTAATTTTCTTAGTGTTGCAGCTGTCAGACGTTTTGCTGGGACAGATTGGATACATCGCTACAGGGCCCTTCTGTTTGTTTCCACTGCTCTGAATATCAGGAACTCGAAATTACATTTTTTTCCCCTTATCTAGAAATATAGTGCTTGACATGTATTAACCGTTATCGCGCTGCCGCTTTTCGACAAATTATATATAAGATTCTATCATGAATTCTTTGTCTATTTATATGTAAAAATGTGCAACACTTTATTTCTGTACTTTGTTTCATCCTCTACGTGTTGTAATCTGGCAGGAAATATGTATATTTTTATGTGGACACAAGAAAAATGCAAAAAAATGTATATATGAATATGCATATAAACATACTACACGCACATTCTATGATGTTGTATGGTGACTGCTTCACACCTATCATTCCAAAAGTTTCCATTAAATTATAAAAATTATATATTGGCTCGGTAAGAGGGATAAAGACTGGACTGTATTGCAGAAAATGATTTATACTTGGAATAATTACATTTCATGCAATCTTGTGTTACCTGTCAAATCCTTAACTAACCTGGATATTTATATCGCGTATGAAGGAAAAAACCAAAATAACCAGGTTGTGTTAGGACACATATAGGGTTAATTTATTGCAAAGTAAATTGACAACTTTATCTCAAAGCAAGCTTGAAGCTTAGATTGTTAGTTTTCAATCCACTGTATATACCACTAGGATAAAAAAAAGTTCTAGCAGGATCAATATTATTGTATGTATGTAGTATTTACCACTCCAGGGGCAGTTATTAAAAAGGTTCTGAGAGAAATAATACACTATGAAAGTTTTTCCAAGTATTTGTGAGAAATGACCAGCTCTGCAGAATGGAAATTGGTTCTCGTTGACGTTCCATTCCACACTCCATGCGATTGCTGGTAACTGGGGTAGACAGAAATTCAAAGTAACATAGATGCTGTTAAAGGGCAACTGTCAGAGATATGATGGTATAATATGAATTATATGACACCTCATGGTCCTTAGCTTGGGATTAAAAAGATGATAAAATATCACTTTACAGCGGACAATATATATGTTAACTCAGTGTTGATAGCCTCTAGCTTTGTGTTGGGAGCTTTCGTCTAACCAGACATTGAAATGAACAGGAGTTTAGGTGATAGCAATTCTGCCGTGTAATACCATGTCAATGTTCTAATGTGTTTTGATGTGGCTCGTGCCTTCTCTACAGAAAGCACTACTATTCAAAGCAGGACTTTCATACTCCATGGGCTTCTTTTGTGCCATTTGCTAAATGAAACATTTTAAACACAATCTGTGTATATGAGAACTATATTGCCTTTTGTAGACATATATACTATCTGTGACAGTTGCCCTTCACTGTGTCACCATAAGTTGGGGTCCAACCTGTTCTGTCATTATACTGCTGACACTGAACAACAGGTTGTAGCGCATTGGCACTGGCTTCCATATGTCTTCACATCTGTGAACGGTCAACTCAACCAACCATTCCAGCCGTCCAGTCCTGCCAAGGATCTTGCTCGGAGCAGAATTTCAAGGAGACGAGAGTGCACATCTTTGAGCTGTCAGAAATCTATGTATCAAGGCAATGACTGTTTGCTGCAATTTCTTCAATTAAGTCATTTTCATTTAATTTTAGCTTTCTTAAATATTTATGACTGTATAGTTTTTCTTTCCTGCATTTATAATCCTTTAGAGATGGAACGTTCTTTGACTAGAGAATAAGCAGTTTATAAAGCAAAGAGTCAGGGAAGGAATCACAAGATCACCAGCATAGTTTGCCCAGGCTAGCCTTCGTGTACTGTTCCCGTTCAATTCCAATAGGACTCGTTGAATTTAATTTATCCATATGACCAACCTCTGAATGAGGTAAGCATTTAAATTGAACACGTCGTCAGTGCTTACAGACATATCAGTGTTCCTAACAATTAAACTTTAAATTGCATGTTTTAAAATAATTTAAATTATCAATGTATTCAATACAGAAATAAAAAAACAAGTCCCTTCTTACCTTAGCTGTGGTAGGAAAAAAAACAATAAATGTGTTTTATTTCAGCTGTATATGTAATGTGACATAATGTGACAGTGAGATGGTGTCTCTGAAATACTGCACAATATACAAATAAAAAATGCATATGTTGTGTGTATTTATAAAGTATAAGATAGGGAATTATCTAGGTGTTTTTGAGGGTATCATGGACCGCTGACTATGCCAACCTGTTATACTTATGGCTTGGAAACATCAAACATTTTGCTTGCCTCGTGGAATGAATTTTTGTGGGTGCCCATGATACTTAGTCCCATGGTTAGCAACTAAGCAAAATGGCTTGGAGATTAAAAAAACGACCACTGAGACAAGTGCTTGTTCACTTTATACAGTATATTTTGGAGTAGCAGCCTATTTTTAAACTAAGCGCCATTAACATAGTACAGAACATTCAGTGTGTGTGTATGTATGCATAAGAGTAAGTGTCTGCAGCGGAAGAGTGTGGGTACATACACATGTAGCCACCATTGCTGTGACTGAATAGGTTCCCCATAAGTGTCCACCAGAACATGGTCACCTGAGCTAGTTTTCACTTTTAAGTCGTAAGAACTTGCATGCTTTAACTTAAAAAGTTACTGAAATATTAGCATTTGTGTTCTTGCAACTTCTTCCAAGAAATTGTAGAAATTACAACATGCATGCCTTTGACTGGTACTTGAAAAGTTCTCAATTTGTATAAGTACACAAAAGATTTACAAATAAATAAAAGAAAATTGTTTTTGCCGGGACCCCTTTAACTACGTGCAGGAATGTGGGGGTTAATAAATTACTCATCCCCCAAACAGGCCAATGGGAGTTTAAGTTGTAAGTTGTTATAAAGTTAATTACACCTGTCCTTAGGCCCTCCCCTCATCTTGTATTCCACGGGATTTATGGGGGTTATAATTTGCAGTTATAAATCTAAAATTAAAAGCCCTACTTACTGTCCCACATTTAAGTGTTTTTAAACCTTGGCATTTATCTGCTGTTGTCATCTATTGCCATTGACATATTTTCTTTGGCCCATCACTACATTGATTCAATTCATCTTTCAATCAAATATGGGAGTAACCATACATACTTCATGTGCATTACATAGGCGACATTGCCCTACTGGTCATCAGGCTCCTTTGAGCACCAACTTCTGAATGGACCAGTTGGGGATACCACACCAAGTTTTCCTTTGTAACTGACTGGTCTGTTCTTAGATGTAGCCTCCATAGTGTTTTTCCTCTATGATGCGTGTCTTTCAGAGGCAGAGTGCCTGGACATGATGTCCTATTCTAACTCCCATAACATGGCATGATGTAGAAGTTGGGGGGGGGGTCGGTGGAGCTGTACAGGACCCCAGACCTAGGACAGCCACCTCCTTAAATGAACCACTGATAAAGATGCTATGCTGGTATTTACTCTTTATCTTGTAAGTTTGTGCAAGATGTTTAGTAAGAACAGACATCCGTTCAGAGAGGACATAACTTCGTTGACTTGTATTAATCTGTGATAGTTGCCCTTCACTGTGTCACCATAAGCTGGGGTCCAACCTGTTCTGTCATTATGCTGCTGACACCGAACAACAGGTTGTAGCGCATTGGTACTGGCTTCCATATGTCTTCACATCTGTGAACGGTCAACTCAACCAACCATTCCAGCCGTCCAGTCCTGCCAAGGATCTTGCCCGGAGCAGAATTTCAAGGAGACGAGAGTGCACATCTTTGAGCCGTCAGAATGTTACGTATCAGCATTAAAGCTCTAATTCAGGACATGAATAGTTCTATAAGCCATTTTTAATGAAAGCAACAGTTTATATTGCAACAAACTCCATATATACTTTATAAGTATACTTGTAACCTGAAAATGCATTGCATTTCCAAGTCAACAACTGTTTATCTTACATTTTAAGATAAGACAGTGGGAATTTGTAAAAAATTAGTATTGCATCATGTGCGATTACTGTTTTATTGAAGTAACAGATCACATCTGTTTAAAGTAGCGGTTGAGAGTGAACTCAATGGATCTATTTTGTGTAATTCACAGGGCTCCTCGATTTAAAACGTTTCAGCAACAAGACAGTCAGGAGCTTCTACATTATCTGCTGGATGCAATGCGGCTGGAAGAAACCAAGGTAAAGTCTTAATTGATCGCTTGATGAATTTGTTATTTATTAGATATATTTTTGTTCATTTAGATGTGTTGTATGCATCAGTTCAAGGTGATCATTCACCAATTTGTGTGAGAGTTCAGTATGCCTTTAAAAAGGGCTTGGAATCTGAAAATCCCTCCTTGGGTTTACAAATGGGGGAGGTTGGTGGTGTAGGTTCATACACACTGACCACTCTTAACCACAACGGCTACTCTCACTTTTACAATTTTAGCCCCTCTGACAAAAGGTATACAATAATGTTGGTTAGCACTGGCGTTTATGCCATATAAACATACATTTTGTATATATATTATTTAGAGTTTTATTTCAACCTATTGAAACCACACTGGGTAAAATATGGCACTTTGTTTCTAAACATCTATATTCTGTTGCTAAATGTTTCAGAGATGTGTGATGGAAAACATAGACGTACTTCAGATTGTTTCAGATTGTTTCTCCGGGTCCAGGTGTGATGGTCCAGGTCACCACTGCTGTGACGGACGATGACTTGCAAGCAGGGCGGCCTCCTTACACATATATACACATACAGCCAGTCTAACTCTATACACTTATAATCTTATGAGGTACATTAGGAGATTGCAGCAATATCAGACACGTATGTTTTGTTTTTTTGTTTGGGGGCAGGAGACTCAGGGTGAGACATTTCCAGGTATGAGCATAGAAGATGTTGATTTACGGCGTTTGGAGGGAGCCACCCCAAACAACAAATGATTTATTACCTTGTAACAATCCCAAAGCACAGGGACGTACCCAATGTGCACATACGCCTGTCATTTTCCCTCCTCTGCTTGTTTAGTATCTTAAATTGAAGTTAAAGGTGGGTGAGATAATCGGTGGTAAAAGCCAGACCTTGGGCTCAACATGTTGACGTAAGCTAGACTTGACCGCAACACAAAGAAAGGAGCTGATTGAGGCGGGATGATAAGATCATTTGTTGTTGGTTTAATGTCTCAGTGACACGTAGGATACAATGTTTTAAACATGAAGTGGCATCTTCTGTCTGACAACCAGAACCAGATCACCGTGTATGACAACTAGGCTCCCCATGTTAGTATGTAATTGTGTGTAACGTACCTATGATGTGTCATTCTTTGAGTTCCCCTGTTCCCTTTTCCTCTTAAGAAAGTTTGGTATGATTATATCGCAGTTTTCTACATTAACCTCACTGCATACATATTCCTTTTTGCAACTATAGGTAGCTTGCATTGCATTTTGTTGTGTCTTTAATCCACTAACATCTAGATTTGTAACACTAAATGCAAAAAAGGTGTTTCAAGGGTCCAATAGTGGCAGTATATTTCCCCCAATTAAATATATATCCATATTTTTGTGCGTTCTTGCTTTTTTCTTCTACTTTCTTCTTTTAAAGGTTCTGTTATTTCACGTGAAACGTTGCTACTGAATTCTGCATTAAAACCATTATTACCAGTACTATGCAATGTCCAAACAGTTCCTAGAAATAGTTCATTGTGTAACATTTTGTGTCTCATTTATATTTTGTGCCTGGAAAACTTCATGTGACACAACACAGGCACTGAAAAGCTGTTGCCATAGAGAATGAAATGGTCTGTTAAAGCTTGTTTTTAATGTCATTAACCCATTAGAGGAAATAATAAAGTGGCATGTCTTTTTGGGATTCTTTTATTAACATACTATAGAGTACAATTAATGTTGTAAGTGGAATAACATCTTTAACAAAATCCTGACTCATTTCTACCAGTTATGGGTACAATTGGCTTCGGAAAAAACATAGGGACTATCTGCATGCAAACTAAATGAAATAAAATAAAAAGTAGAAAAGTCAATATAGCTGCTATATTTCTGCACAACTCCCAAGTGCTATAAAAAATGATGTACAGATTAAATAACATAACCATTCGTTTGAGAAGGAAAGCAAAAATGACAATTCATTTTATAATTGACATGGCCATTACCCTTTCTTGCTCAACAGTGCAAAACCCTAACGTGTCACCATGAACTGTAAATACTTTTTACACAACGTTCGCCACTATGGCTTGTGATCTTAAGCAGAAGAAAGGCTTTTCTTTTCATGTACCTGTCGTACTGGCTTGATCTGTCAGAAAACTACATGGTAAACTTCCCTACTCACACGTGCACAAGTCATTTGAAAATAGGGCTTTATGTCTGCATTGGAGATGCTTCCTATCATGGTCCGATAAAGGTTGGATTCCACCCTCTTCTACAATTATGGTTCCTGTTTTGCAGTAATGGTACATTAGTACGAACATCCCCATTATCACCCCGGGGCAGCTCAGCGGGGGGAGAAGCTCTAATAAAAGCTCAGCTTTCAGATTTTTTTTTAACCCAGCCATTTTTTTCAGGGCCGTAGACTGTGTGACAAAATTAGGATGTCAGGTCTGTGGATCTATTCAGGCCCTTGAGCACTGACAGTTGTGCCAGCCCTGTCCAGCAGGACCTTAGCAGTAGCTACATTGTCTTCCCTGGGAACTCCACAGCTGTGAACCATGCAGTCGTAGTGGAGTGTCACTACCATGTGTTTTGTCATTTAAGAAAGCCTACAGCAATATGTCTGCCACCAGAATGCTTTTAGAAAGATTACAAGCATTTACTGTCCTGTTGTATTATTTAACTTTTGTGGTTAGCTTTTGCTTCACACGTCACATTTCCGCTTTGATATGAGATTTTAAAAACATGCGTTTTTAACACATGAGGATTCACCATGGGGTTGGCCAGCCTCGTAACTCGGTCTGTCGTAAACATTCTGTAAATTATTTGAACACAAGGTTATGTAGTATAGTATAATATTATATAACCACATTTTTTTTGTCAGGTGATCTTTTATTTCTTTGTTGTTGTGTTGAAATGGTTGCATGTCAAGCCAGGCTGAACACCAGTGTATATAGTCTTTAAAATTGTGTTTTTGTGTAACCTCTCCCCATTTGGAAAGCACATTTGAATACAGAACAGAGCATGTCGCTTTGAAAAAGCCATTTGAACCCTCCTCCTTCCTTATTACTATTCAAAGCCTGCATTTTGTTTGACCTAAATAAATGGTTTAATGCACTAATCCCACCAGAGGGGGTTAATTATGGCCTTAATCCCCTTTTAGGTTATTCATCTCGGTGAATTGCCTATCGATTGTCTCTGGTGAATTTTTGACTTTCTAACAAATGGATGATGTTGGCCTTTTATAGTTCTCTGCTCGACCTATAATTGTGAAGTGTTATGTTTGAAGTGTTATGTCTAAATGTTTAACTTTTGGCTGAAATTACTGTAGTTCCATCATGACCATTAGCAGAAATCAGAAGGTAATCCCTTGGGATTTATTGAATCACTTAGTTATGTTGTTTTTTTGGCAACACCTCTTGACGTTTTCACATAAGTATTAATCTTTATTATCTTTTATTCTTACAAAAGTATACAATGATATAATTTCACACTTTCAAAACAGACCATATTTTTCCAATCAGATCATATATATCAATATTTTATAATTTCTTACTGTAAATATTCCGTGTTTTATTCATACTATTACTCAAAGCTGATATTAGTATGTCTTCTTAAGGTCTTTTATTATCATCTACTGCTTTTTACAAATCCATTCATTCTACTCTCACACCACATTCTCGGCCTCGGGAGAGGAGGGTAAACCAGGAATAAGTTCAAGTATTATCATATTATAAATATATGACTTTATTGTGTTCAGGGCTAAAGTTAAGATTCTCCAGGACTTAGATGATCAATAACCTCAATATCATATTCTAGGTATAGTTTCCATGGATCCCATATCTTATTAAATTTATCAAGATTCTTTGGCTTATGAAAATGTCCTCTTGACTTTTTAAACAAATACTTTAGTGACTTGGAAAGAAGCCAAGGATGTTTAGATGACTTCCTGACATATAGCTTTATATAGGGAAATAATTTAGCTCAAGACCAAAGTTATTATTTTATTGATACAAATTAAGGACTAATCTTTAACTGCAGTTGCCCTATTTTACATTTATATGTACCCAACATATTGCTTCTTTGATGGACGGTTATATACATCCCTTCACTTAGCATTAAACAAAATAGATTAAAAAAAAAAAGCTTAAAAAATATTTTTATACAGCCACACTAACTATAGAAAATTACTCCCACATACTGTATACTAATTTAGTTATCTTGATTTTAGCGACACGTCATGCATTGGTGGTGTAATTATTGAAACAAGGATTACCTTTTAACCTTCAGTCCTGAGTACAACTCTCCCAGAAAATAATGCTTGCTAAACTACAATTCCTATGTATAGGGGATGGTCCAGTTGAAGCCAGTTTTATTTTGGGGCATTTTAAATTATGAATGTACATTTGCCCCTAGCAAGATATCTTTTTAAAATGTATATTTTATGGCTACATTGTAATAAGGAAAATTAATATCGCCAAATGTATCCTAGAGAAGATGAATTATTCTGGGCCAATATAAAAACTGACAACAGAACCATTCAATCATATATTTCATTAAAATTAATTTTGCCCAATTTGTGAATTTGTACGAATCAAAAAAAAACCCGAGAAAATGCCAAATGTTCACTATCTATTCATTCATTAGTCCATTTTGGCGCCTCACCTCACCTTCCTCTCCTTCTCTTAATCACCTGGATCCTCACCCATATTTACTGGGAACTCATCTAACAGTCAATTAAAGCTTGTTACATTGTATTGGAGTCCTAAAATGTAATGCTCGGTGATTGAGTGTTGGATGACATCTCAAGAAATATGGACCATGTTCTGAAGTTAAGAATAGAAAGGGTGAGGAAGATAAAGAAGAATGTAGATAGCATGTGTATAGCATAGTAGAACTGTGTACATCATGGTATGAATGTGCATAGGGTAGGGTCACTGTATTGGTTAGTGTGGATGTCCATAGGGTACATTGATGGTTGTCTTCAAAATGTCTGGAAATCTGAACGTTAACCATTCTTATATAAACGTATATAAGTTATTTGACAGTTAAAATCAGATAATTTAAGTAGGAATATAGTTGAAACATCCTTGATTAACACAACAAATCACCGTGTTTTATTCTGCGTTCCATGCTTTAAACATGTTTTACACAGTGCCTCATCTTATGCTGTTAAATATTGGGGGTTTTTTTCTTTCTTTTTTTTCTTTTTTTACTAATTAGAGAATACAAGCTGGCATTTTAAAAGCATTCAACAACCCTACTACCAAAACTGCAGATGAAGAAACAAAAAGAAAAGTCAAAGGTAAGGATGCTTATCTCGTTTTTGTTCATTATTAAGAACATTAGTGGAATCAACATTATCTAGTCTTTTCAGTGGGCTTTATCCGTTAGAAGGAGAGTTGCCAGCAGAGTTGTGATTCCATGTCTGTCATGTCACTCTCCATTATAAAGGACGAACCCTGGCAGGCTTCTCCCACAAGAAGGGCTGGGCTGACCCTGTATAATGCATAATTCAATGGGTGTGGGGATGTCTCACTGATTTAACTATACGTTATACAGGGCCAGCCGAGGTTTCCATGTAGCAGAAGCTTGCTAGGGTTGGCCATTCATAATGGATTGTGAAGTCAAGGAGTTGAAACCAGAACTCTCCTGCAAAGTTTCCAACCCTTCATTTATTGACTGCCATTACCATAAAAAACCACAGTTGTGTGGAGGGGTTTTCCATTTTGGTAGTAAAGTGCCATCTAGTGGATTGTTGTGTTTCCAGTGTTGCCTGCTAACCTGTTTCTACTATTTTAATCATTACACAATGCCATACAATTGATTCTCTTGTGTAAATATGATTTTCTCCCTTTGACCCAGCATATGGAAGAGAAGGTGTAAAGATGAATTTCATTGACAGAATATTTGTGGGTGAATTGACAAGCACAGTAATGTGTGAAGAATGTGAAAATGTAAGTGCGTCTAGAATCTAAGTAGAATTAATCCAGAACTGTTCCACTGTTGACAGTAGCTTCTAACTGCCAGGGCAACCCATCAGAATTCTTGGAGCCCAGTATGAACTGAAAGAAAGGACACCCCTGCTTCATCCTGCCCCATGCTCACAATGGGACTACATGGCCTAATCCCCAGAAAGTAGGCCTTGAGCCAAACCCTCCAATGGCCTTGTTCCAGGTAGTGGGCTCTGAGGGTCCAGTCTCTGAGGGACCTATCCCGGGTAGCAGGTCACAGGTAGGCCCCCCTGCTTGCCTGGGCCACATATGAGGGTACTTGCTGTAACCCCTGATGGCATGCCAGTGCTCTATCATCAATTGCTTTAGAGACACACTCAAGTGTAATATTAAGTATAATTTATTGTATAATTTGTATAATATTGTCCAGCTTTGTATGCTGAGAGCAAAAAAATCAGGGTAAAAAAAGTTTTAAAAGGGTTTTTTTGGTCAAAAGAAAATATAGGTCTAAATTGAGATAAGTCTGCTGTTCAATGCCGGTGCAGAGTGTCCCGCTTCCACAAAGCATAAGAAACCTTCACATGTGGGGTAGTTATGTAATTTGGAGGGGTAGCTAGTTTTGGTGGACTTTTCTGTAGCAATTCCTAAGCATCAAAGAAGCATTTTGGAAAAAAGTACAGAAAATTAATTCTACAGTCAAACTTTGGCTTTTTGGTTTTCTGCTTTTTTCGAAATGTCTGCTTTTCAGAAATGCCTTATGATTTACGCATGGGTCATGTGATCGTTATTTATTTTAGAGAAGTAGAAATGTTATAGTCTAAAACTAGAGGGTCAGAGGTTTCCTTGTAATGTTCGGAAGTTTTACTTTACTAAGAGGTTGGTAGAGGCTAGTGCAAAAACGACAGGTGTAATATACGACAGTATATAAGCTACGAAGGGGTTAATGTATGTTATACTATATTATTATACCATATTTGTAGTGTTATTATTATCCATTAGTTCACAAATAATCATACATGGCTTAAGAGTGTGCAAATATACAAAAACTATATTAAGACTGCTGGTAATGACAAATTCACTTTATTACCTTTTTTGTCTTTAAGATTTCTGCAGTAAAGGAAGCATTTATTGATCTGTCACTGCCAATTGTAGAGGAAAGGGTGAGTGAAACATATTTCATATAATACTTTGTGATTCATCTGAATGGATTAATCAATGGCTACATTCATTAATGGTGTTAAATTGAGTAGTGTCGTAAAAACACCAGTAGATTTGTTTTTGTTACATAGCAATTGCTTTTGTCTTGAGATACTATACATACAATGCATCTATTGTAATATATAAATTATATAAATTATAATAAATACGCTACCTATATTGACGTACACGTGTAACAGAAAAAAGGATCAATCATCGGCTAAAATCTTGCTGTCTAGTTTCCATTTTGTTTGTATAGAATCTGTTTACAAAATGGAATTTGGTCCTAAACTAAATAGCACCTCTTGGAAGAAGTCCCTTTGTCACCCCGCACCAGTACACTCTATGTCTTTTTTTTTATACTTTTAGATCTGGTCCCCAGGTTTAATCTTTATAAATGGAATACGATATATTGATGGACATGCCACAGATTTTCTGTTTGTATGCTTTTGATTTGATAAGCCATTTTTGTGTTTTTAAAGGTATCCAAACCAGTGCTTTGTGGCAGAGGAAACAAAAGTAAAAGTACTCAGGAAGAGGAGGACAACACTCCATGTCACTGTAATAACAATCAACCTTTGAGGAATTATTCTCTAACCAAAGATAAAGTAAAGGTATATAGTACTTCCATGACCTGCAGATAGCCAGTGTTTAACAATGTGAAAAGTGATATTTTAACAGTTTGGCAAAGCAGCAGAATGTGTCCAATGAATAACGTAAAGACTTTTTTTTTTTTTTTTTCTTTTTTTAAAGACTTTTTTAACAAAATGACAGAGGTTTCTCTCTCTCTCGCTCTCTCTATTGTCACCCTACGTTCACTCTCTCTTGCTCTTTTCACCCTCCTCTTACTTTTCTCTCTTCCTCTCTCTCTCTCTCTCTGTCTGTCTGTCTGTCTGTCTGTCTCTCTCTCTCTCTCTCTGTCTCTCTCTGTCTCTGTCTCTCTCTGTCTCTGTCTCTCTCTGTCTCTGTCTCTCTCTCTCTCTCATGAGAATGCTCCCCTCAGTTAAAGGTTATAGGTGATCAATCAAGTTGTCAGATTATCCTGCTCGAGAGGGAGCTACAGGTGATATCTGACTTGACGTGACTTTTGCAGTTGGGACTTTAAGCTGTCTGTTTATGTGCTTTTCCTTTTATGTTTTTTTTTCCTTTGTATCTGTAAGTTTGTATATTTCTAAACAGATGCTTACCCATGAATTGTGGAACTTCTATTTCCATTTTAGAATCACTTGAATGATGAGGGGCAGAGTTGGAAATCTGGTAGTACTGATGACAAGAGAAACCTTGTAATAGTGCAAGAAACGGTGGATAATGCTAATATAGATAGCAGAACAGAAGATGGAGTTCTTTGGAAATTACAATCTGTAAACAGGGGTTTGGCACTTGGAAGCCAATCAGATGGCAGTGAAAGAGATGAAGGGAGTCAGATGGAAAGCAGTGGAGATGCAGACAGCGAAGCCTCAGAATGTGAGAATCCATCAGTCCAGACAGGACCCAGAAGAGGAAACCATGTCGATGAGGGCATGGACAATGACTTTCATGATTCTCAGAATGATGCTCTTTCTGGTGCCTTATGCAAGCTCAGCCTCGATCCTGAGACAAAGAACGACAGTCATTGTAAACGGGACATGTCAAACAGTGTTACCAACAGCATGCCATGTCCTCATTCAAAGTGCATATCCCAGAGACCCCAAACTGCTTTTCAGACCCTCTCTCAGGGCTATTCAGCTAGCTCCAAGGAATGTTCTGTGCAGTCCTGTCTCTACCAGTTTACCTCCGTCGAGTTATTAATGGGGAACAACAAACTGCTATGTGAAAAGTGTTCAGAAAACAGGCAGAAATTCCATAAGACATCCAACCTTGCAGGTAATGCGTGTGCCTATTGACATTGTCCAATATTACACAGATAATCATTTTTTGCTTTTTATAATGATATTTTCCTTTTATGTTAGCCACAACAGCAACAACCCCTACTCTGTAACTGTAACGGTAATAATAAAATGCACAGATATTAGGCGACAATTTTTTTTAATAAGATTAATTAATTTGAAGAAAGAAGATATAATACCTCTCCGATCACCCCAAACAGCCCATTATGCAATAGACCACCACAAAGCCAGATCACCCAATAGGGCTATCTATTCTCATAATGTGACAGAGGGATTGCCACCCACAGACCTACCATCCAAGGCTTAATTACCTTGGGCGAGAATGCATTATTGAATGCATACATATTATCATTTTGGTGGTAAAACATCTAAACTATTGATTTACATTATTCATTGTGTATAATATAATCTGGTCTTTTATTTTTACTATTTAGAAGAGAAGATAGAAAGTGTTTATACTAATGCTCGAAAACAGCTTTTAATTTCTGCAGCACCAGCTAATCTCATTTTACACCTCAAACGGTTTTACCAGGTAAGTCACAAAATTCCATGTACAACAAGAATTAGTTTGTGTCAAACCACAATACTTGATTTTTGCATTTATACTACTGACGTGCACAGCTATTATCAACGGTATAATATGTATAGAAAATACATATTTGATATTTGATCAATGACCATTTACATAATATAATGCAGCTTTTTAGGATATAGTAGCCCAACATATACATGGTTGGTCCAAAAGGACACAAAAACATATATATATATATATATATGTATATATATATATATATATTTGGTGTATTTACTTGAATCATTCTTTCTGTGTATGTCAAAAGGTGTAATGTGTCATAATGCCCAAAAAAATAAATAAAAGTAAGAATATTTTAAAGCTAAGTAAATTTTTTTTCTCATTTATTTATTCCCCTCCACCACAAACAGGCTTACTGATAGAAAGCAATGTCATGGCCCGTTATTGCAACAACACATGGAAGGCTTTGGCTTACTCAGCTGCGTCTTAGTCATTAATGGGTTGGTCTAAGCCCAAAAGACCTGATCCTTCTTAATCATTTCCACTTGCACCTTTTGCTCTATGCTTCTGCAAAATGTACCTTTAACGTTAATACCTTGTCATTGATCACAGAATGGTTTAACCTTACGGAAAATCAATAGACACGTGGACTTCCCTTTCAAATTGGACTTGGCACCTTATTGCTCAATATCCTGCAAGGTACGCCATTGATCAATATGTTCCTCAATAAAGGCTTTCTTATATATTATATTGTCTCCAGCTGTAAAGAAAACCAAAATGATCAGATTTATCAATAGACAACACTTCTTGTGTATTTTAACCTCATTTCTAAGGGGCAGATACACTAATATGGTAGACGTTTTTTCAAAAGACAATAAAAAAAAAATTGGATTCTTTTTGATATACGTTTAGTCCACAGATATTCAGCTGTGTTAAATGGTTTTGTGTCTCAGACAAGGAGCTCCTGTCATGCCGTTTCTTAGACAAAAGAAGATCTTGGAGTCATTGTCAGGAATTTAGGAATCCAATTTTAGTGTCTGTTTAAACTGAAATTACACCTTGATTTTGTACTTTATTTTATAAGAATGCTTTAGACAAGAGTGTTCTGTACAGTCTCTATGGGATAGTGGAACATAGTGGCTCCATGAGAGAAGGACACTATTCTGCGTATGTGAAAATCCGGTTTCCTCCCAGAAGCATAGGAGTCAATAAGAGTGGTACAGGTCAGTAGTTAATTGTTTTATTTTCTGCATGTGTCTCTTGCTGCTAACATGTATACATGAATATCAGAACAATGTTCTGGAGGCAGTACCAGTGCGTGTAAGGTTTACATTTTATGATGCTTTATATTTGTTATACCAAATTACATGTGCATGATGAAACAAAATCTGTGCGCTTGGTTAATAAAACGAGATAACAATTTACTGAATAAAAATATCAAACAGTTGTCCATATGCAGCACCATTGTCCTCAATGCATGTGTGGGGTCCACATGCGCCATATTCATACAGTTACTATAGCAAAAAAGGGAGAAAATGCTCCATGACATAGTATGAAAAGACAATATATATATATATATATATATATATATATATAAACGTTGGGTCTCACAGAGTCCACTACACTGTGGGATTATAATGTATACAATGTATATAATGTGCCTGTTGAGCTCTACAAGCACAAACCACTACTCTTGGAGAAGTGACTTGTGCCGTGGCTACCAGAAGGTTTCCAGATTGTGTGGGGCATATACCCTGAACAGACTTGCACGCACCTGCAACACTGACAAGGTGTTTCTATATTTATCAGTAACGCTATTTTGTTTGTGCTTGTATTACAGGCTCCAGCGATTGCACGAGGTCCGCTTCGGGTCAGTGGGTGTATGTTAGTGACACCCACGTGCAGACAGTTTCCGAATCTCGTGTTCTCAGTTCACAAGCATATCTATTGTTTTATGAAAGATTGTACTAGTTATCATTAATGTGAATCTAGACACACCGTATTTTTGTTATGTGCCAAGTTATATGTACTATGCAATAATGAAACTCAATAGGGATTAAATAGCTATTACTATCCCATTTTAAATACCCAAACTAGTGATCCTCCCCATTCTGTATCCTGCCCCACATATCCTCAGAGCACAATATGGCTTCTTTCTGCCTCTCCCTTCCCTCTACCTACAACTTTTCTAAATCTATCTCCTTCAATTCATGTTCTTTGCACGCTATTCCCATTTTTACATTTGCCTCTATATTTTTTTACATCCTAGTTTATTATCCCCTCCTTTTCTCTTGGTTACCGATATAAAAAAAGTCATAGAGGAAGGAGAGCGTTGTATACATTTATAGGTAAAAATAGGAAGACAAAAAAATAAGAAAAAGCTTCACACAATTATTACCAGGAACCAGTGGCAGATGCTGTGGGGCTTATGATGCTATGGGCATTGTAGTTATAAAACCTGTCACAAAGGCATTAAGGGGACAAAGTGAGAAACAGAAGAACAAGGAGGGCCAATATGGATAATTAAAATTACATTAAAAATGTTTAAACTTATAACACAGTATACAGTTGATAGATGTAAAGCAGAATAACTGTAGAACATATTTATTACAGAAACACGGGTCAATGCCCATTAAACCCATGGTGCAATACAGTAGAACTTGTGGATATTTCTTCCAGTCTGGGACTGGAGAGAAAGCGTTCAACACAATCGATGGGAAGTTATTGCGTCACAGCTGTGAAAACCTACAGGACTTATAATATTATCAGTTAGTAAAATGGTATATCAAGTATTTTTGATATGATTAGCTGCAGATTGTCATACTTATGACGTAGGTATGAAAGTATCGTTTTTGGTATAAGCTCATGTTAAAGTGGGTACTTGAAATAATAACTGCATTGCAGTGAATTGTTTTATTTGCATACCTTTGCAAGAAATCCATGATTCTGGAATATGTTTTGGACATGTGAATTTACATAAAAGTGGGCACTGTATTTAAATACACACATGTAGGATATGGCTGGAAATAAGTGACCTATGGCTACACCATGATAACTTTTTACAAAGTGCATTTTTTGCTTGCTTTGATGATATCTAATGTGTTGGTGGATGAATTTAACCATATGAGTGTGAAATTACTTGATCAAAAGATTTGAACAAGGTCTTGAACAAGAATTGGTTATGGAATAGCTTCATTGTGAATAAAATTCCCCATGAGCCTTTAGATATGTTGTTTTGATTGCTTTAAAAAAAAAAAAAGCTTCTCATTGAGCTGGAACCTGGTCTATGTAGGGTTCTGTTTTTTTCAATAAAGAAGTTGCTTTTTAGTGTCATGTACCCTACCCTTAAGTTGTGTCTTCTTATAATAAAAGCACACCGAGATGGTCCATCATCCATAGTGTGTATTAGCTTTGAACGCAGTGGAGCTGGAGTGCATATCATACTATATTTTTCTTAACTTACACGGCTTAAACATCAACACAGCCCTAGAAAGGTTTTGGTGCCAATAGGTAATTTTACTACAAATGGTTGCTTTAAAGAATATTCAAATACAGTTATTGTGACATGAAGGAAGGAGAGCAATTAAAAACTAATGTATTGGTCTGTTTATATTTAAAGAAATTATTTTACCTTACTGCTTTTTGAAGCCTAAAAAAACTTAACAAACTTTGTGTTACTGAATTGTGCTTTCTTTTACATGTGTATATTATAAATTATACTGTAGTTTGTGATGTAAATAAAATAAAGTAAGAAACATTGTTTGGGTAAACCTTGCCTTAATATGTGTTACTAGCTGATTGTATACACTTTGTGTCTATGGCCTTCATTATGTTTCTTTCCGTCTCATTGTTTCAAATGAATTACAAATCATTCCTGTGCTGCAAGCATCCTGTTTTTATCATATAATGTACCTGTTTCTGTATGTCAACACTGCCCTCTAGTGTCAAGATACATGTAATGCAATAAATCCACTTTATCATTTTGGTTTTTGTTGCTTTTTTGTAGGCATACCTACTCAGACAATAGGGAGTGCAGCCAGTGCAGGGCACTAGAACCCACCCTAC